>PVKV010004365.1:0-129047 GCA_004027835.1 Alouatta palliata | reverse complement strand
CCCAGCCCCCGTCTCTCCCATTCCCCATGCCCTTGGAAGACTGCTTGTTTCTTGTGCTTCTTTTTTACAAATATAAGCAAATAGGTATTTCAATTCTATTTTATTCTCCTTACTTGTAACAGGATATAATAGCATGGGATACATACCTTGCTGCACCTTGTTTTCTTGAGTAATAAACCCTGGAGGTGTTCTACTGCACAGATGTGCCCACTTAGCCTGGCCTCCTGCAGACTCTTCCAGGCTTCTTGAGCTATGAATTTCAAGTGCATGAGTCCTTTCGGACATGGGAGATGGATCTTCTTCTGCAGGGTGAATTCCCGTCAGCAGGATTGCTTGGCCACAGGCCGTGTGCGTTTGGCCTCTTGGAGGCTGTGCCAGGTTACCACCGTAGGAGCCCTTCCTCCCTGCATGCGGAGGGCCGTGTTCAGGGTGCTCTGTTTCCCCACTGCCATCTCAGTAGACACTGGTCCAACGTTTGACTTTTTCACAAGCAGCTGGGTGAAAAACAGTTTCTCTGTCATTTTAGTTTGCATTTTTCTAATCACTGGAACATCTTTTCGTGTGTTTAAAGGCCATTCATGTGTCCTTTACTGTGTTCATTTCATTTGCCCTTTTAAAAAAATTGTGTCATTGGTCTTTTTCTTCTCAGTTGTATATTAGATTAATTTTTGCCTGTGATACGAGTTACAGATATTTACTACTAGTTTGTTCTTTGTTTTCTGACTTTGCTTTTGACATTCTTGAGCTTTATTGAGGTAGAATTCATGTACCACACAATTCACCCATTTGAGGTGTACAACTTAGTGGTCTTGAATATATTCACAGAGTTCTGCAGTCATCATCACAATCAATTTTAGAACATTTTTATCACCCCAAAAGAAAGTCCCTGCCCCTTAGCAGTCATTGCATCCCCTTCAGCCACCCCCACTCCCAGCCACTGGCAACCACGAAACTGCTTTCTGTCTCCATGGGTGTATTAGTGCATTCTCACATTACTATAAGGAAATACATGAGACTGGGTAATTTTGAAGGAAAGAGGCTTAATTGACTCATAGTTCCGCACGGCTAGGGAGGACTTAAGAAACTTAGAATGATTGGAGAAGGGGAAGCAAACACATCTTTCTTCACATGGCGACAGGAGAGAGAAGTGCTGAACGAAATGGGGAAAGCATCTTATAAAACCATCAGATCTTGTGAGAAATAGCTCACTATCATGAGAACAGCATGAAGGTAACCGCCCGCAGGAGTCAGTTGCCTTCCACTGCATCCCTCCCACAACCCATAGGAATTATGGGAACTAGAATTCAAGATGAGATTTGGGTGGGGACAGAACCAAACCATATCACTGGGTTTCTCTGTTCTGGACATTTCATATCAATGGATCCACGCAATATGTGGCCTTTTGCATCTGGCTTCGTTCACTTAGCATCATGCTTTCAAGGGTCATCCACACCATAGCATGTAGCAGTATCTCCTTTCTTTTTTTGGCCAAATAATATTCTGTTGTATGGCTAGACCACATTTTATGTATTCATTCACCAGTTGATAGACACTGGGCTGTTTCTACTTTTGGGATATTATGAATAACGCTGTTGTAAACGTTTATGTACAGGTTTCTGCATAGACATACGTTTCCATTTCTTAGAAGTGGAATTGCTGGGTCTGATGGTAACTGTGTGTGTAACATTTTGAGAAGGTGCCAAACCGTTTTCCACAGTGACTGCACCATTTCACATTCCCACCAGTGCTGCCGGCGTTTGTGGACGTGTACATGTTTTTATCAAATTTATTACTTCTTTTACGGCTCTGAATTTTGAGTTTTAGAAAGGCCTTTTTTTCTCAAGATGATAAAGGAAGTCTCCTATTTTCTTCTAGTACTTTTATAGGTTATATTATACTCTTTGGTCTGTGTTGAGTTTATCTTGTATGTGCTGTGAGTATAGAGCCAATCTTTTTTCTTTAATGTAGCTGCCTGTCTGTTTCAGTACCATCTATTGAAAATGCCATCTTTTCCTCTCTGCTTTGAGATTCTACCATTATCATATGCTAAGCTGGGTCTGTTTCAGAACAGTGTTTCATTGGTCTCTGTAGCTATGTGTATGCATTCCTACAAATACACTGTTTTAACTATGGAGGCTTAATGTGTTCTGGCATATTATATATGGTGTGGGCTAGTCCAGGTGGGTTAGCTTCTCTACTGTTCTTTATAGAGTTTTCCTGACTAATCTCACTTGTTTATTTTTTCATTAAAAACTTGAAAATTAGTTTGTCTTAAGACCATGGGGATTGGGAGTGCTGTTGATATTTTAGATTGGGATCATATTAGACTTATGAATTAATTTAGGAAGAATTTGTACCTTTTTGAGGTTGAGTCTTCCTATCCGTGACACAGGATTTATTTCTGTTTGTTCGGTCTTGCTTTTCTGCTCTTTAAATTTTCTTTTTTTTCTATTAATTTTGCCAGTTCTTGTAAGTTTATTTCTAGGTATTTTATCTTTTGTGTTGCTGGTGTGTCTTCTTGCTTTTAAAAGCGGGTTTTTGTTAGCAAGAGCGGTTGGGTATAAGCAGAGCACCCAGACCACCAAGACGCACAGGCGCAGTGGGGGGCTAGAGTGTGGGAAGGGGGGATCACACTCTTCTTGATGGTCTTAGTTTATCCCTCCAAACACTTCTGAGGCTTTGAGGCTCTTATGAGCCTTGTACACATGAGAAACTGAGGCACTGAAGTTTAATGATTTGCCAGGGTCCCTGGAGGCAATCCCCCGAGCTGGAATTCCAGCCCGCACTCCCCCACCGTTCTGCTGGAGGACCGCAGGCTTTCCTGGGCACGGCCCGGGAGTGGCGAGGTCTGAATGCATGTCAAGCAGCTGTGCGGTCTGGGGCAAGTGCCTTCTCCTCGCTCGGCCTCTGTCTGCTCATCTGCAAGAGTGGCTAAACTGGTTGGTGATTTGCTCACCTCTCCAAGAAGGATCCTTTTTCTCCAGTGCGCCCTCCATGGAAGGCGATATCTGGAACTGAGCCGTGAGCTGCTGGGGTGGAGCCCAGAGGGCCCCCGTGCCCAGGAGTCCTGTCTTTAGCACCCTGATGTGGCCCCAAACGAGTACCCACCAGCCCCTCCGAGGGCCTTGGACATACCTGCTGCATCCCTAGTCCTGCTCAGAAGCCACCCCCCGAAACTGTGCGCCCTGCTGGTTGGCTCTGTTCAAGGTCTGTGGGCTAAGGCCATGCATCAGCCTCACCCTGCCCCGCCGCCAGAACCCTGTGTGCTTTGGAAAGGTCCCTCGACTTTTGTTAGGCAAAGAATTCTCTTCACGCCAAGCTGCGAGTGAGGTGGTTTCACAAGTCCTGTCCTGAGTGTGTGCTGGCTGGAATGTACACCGCAGAAACAAAATGTTTGTTTTCCAATTGTGAGAGCACGGGGAAGCCCTTTGGCGTCAGCTCCCACACCTTCTGTGTTGGGGCAGGCCATCTGGGACCTGGTACAGAAACAACGTCGCCACCGTGTGGCCTGTGGAGTGCCCGCAGAGAGGGGCCACGGGGTTGGCCACCATTCAGAGGACGTGCGTGGCTCTGGGCCTCCAAGGCCTGTTCCTACCCACAGCACCCTGGCGTGTAGGCCTCAGGAACCCAGGGCTGTGCACACGACCGGGGTGGGCCCTTTCTTCCCATTGACCCTCTGCCCCCGGGCTGCACGATGCACCCCCTGTGAGCCAGTCCATGGCATGTGGGGTCAGGGTTTCCTGCATGCCTGGCAGGAAACGGGGTACACACGGGAGCTTGGGCCTGCTTCCGGGGTGGCTGCTGCAGAGGCGAGTTTTGGTGGGAGAGAAGGAATCTGCCAGTGAAGAGGGAGACAGGGCAGGGCCCCCAGGCTGGTGCTGACCCAGGGCTGGTGCAGAAGGGGTTTCTGTGGCTGAAAGAGTTTCTGTAGAAGGAGCCAGAGCATGTGTGGAGCAGTGAGGGCGGAGGGGCCCAGGCAGCAAAGCCGGAGGAAGAGGGGCCTGGGGGAAGGCCAGCCCGAGAGTGGTGGCCAGGCTCTGGCCTGCTTGGCAGGCTTAGCCTGATGAGCAGCACTCTGGTGAACTTTGCAACCTCCCTAGCCAACCGAGTGACTTTCCAGGGCTCCGTTATGAGGAACCCTCTGTGGCCGACAGCGCACAGGATGAGTGGATCCGTAGAGGACCTGCTGGAGCCCGCGCTTGCCGTCCTTGGGTTGGGTAGGGGAGATAGTACACTGGGCCTGCTGGCCCTTGGTCTGTCTTCAGAGGCCTGGGGTTTTAGGTGTCTGAGCTGGGGATAGGCTGTCCCCAAGATCAACTCCTCCTTCTCCCATTCCTTCAGCCTCTGAAGGCCATAGGTCATTTTCCTTATAGTCCTTGTCCTCAGCTGGGCCCTAGGCCTCAGTTACCAGAGGAAAGGCCATGCTGTACAAAGAATCCAGTGGGAGGGCTGCCCGCAGGATGCACAGCGTGGAGACCCCAAGAGAGCCACCAGAGCAGGGACAGCAAGGCCAAGGGGTGGCTGGGGGTAGGGAGGCCATGAGAGAGCCCCAAGCTGGGTGCCACCCTCCCTGAAGTGACTCAGGGTGGCCTGACCTGGCCCTGGCACCACCTGGGCCTCCCAGACCTGGTCAGATTTGGGGCAGTATACCTTGTCCACAGAAAAGGAAAAATGGTGCCTGCCCTGTGAGCCTGACCAGCCCGAGACAATGCCTCTGAAGTCTGTCCCCTACTGTACTGGCTCCTGGAACAGGAGTGACCACAATCTCTCTGGCATGTGGCAGGCACTCAGTACATGTTCGTTGACCTCTGCAGAAATGAGCTGAGGAAACTGTCACAGGAAGGCGGGCACTTCCCTAGTAACCAAGCAGGGTAGCCTTCCACCCTGTAGATACTTATTGCCCCCACTGGGCCATTTGCTTCTAGAACCTGTGGTCTGGGAAGAGCCTTACGTATTCAGTGCCAAATCAGTGGTGCTCCCAGGACCCTGGAGCCCCTTCCTGCTCCTGGCAAGTTCATTTCCCTCTTTTCAGGCCCTGGCAACCTGGCTTCCCCATCTGGGTTCTGCTGGCACTGTTGCCCTTCTTCCTGAGGGTAAGGGGCAGACCACACTCAGAAGGGCTGCCTCTTTTAGGGTCCAAAGGTGGCAAGCATTTCACAAAAATGGGCTGGGCGTGATACTGTCCTCCACTTTTTTTTTTTTTTTGAGAGACAGGGTCGTGCTCTGTCGCTCAGGCCAGAGTACAGTGGTGCCATCTCGGCTCACTGCTACCTCTGCCACCTGAGCTCAAGTGATCCTCCCACCGCAGCCTCCTGAGTAGCAGGGACCACAGGCACGCACCACTATGCCAGGCTCATTTTTAGGTTTTTTTTGGTAGAGTTGGGGTTTTGCCATGTTGCCCAGGCTGATCTCGAACTCCTGGGCTCAAGCAATCCACCTGCCTTGGCTTCCCAAAGTTGTGGGATTACAGGTGTGAGCCACCGTGCCTGGCTGATGCTATCCCTTTTTAAAACTGGGCACCAACGGGACCCTGGGCGAGCAGCAGACCAAATGCCTGGAGGAAGGGCCCTGCAGGGCCTGGGCAGTCAGCCCCTAGGGAAAGGTTGGCCATGCCCACGACCTTCGAGGCATCTCTAACACCTGCAACCTCTGAGGAAAAGCAGCCCGCGCCACCTGACCCCTCTGGCCCCAGGGGCCAGGAGCAGCAGCTTCCTGTGAGAAAGAGAACAGCCTTCATGCAAAATCCAGATTTACCAAAGATGGATTACAGATAGGCCAAAAATATGCTTGTGCCTTTTTTCTTTTCCGAAATAGTTTTTAAAAGCCTAGGAAACCACATGCCTCGCCGTCTTAGTTGTTTCTGTGCCAGCTTCCAGCACAAATGGGACTTAGAAAATTTCCAGGCCGTTGGCCATCGTTCTCATAGCCTGGTGTTTTCTGGATACTTGGAGAATTCCGTTCTCATGCAAGAGTCTGTTTAGGGAGGGAATGCCTCTGCTCAGCCAGAGCCTGGAGCCCCCACAGCTTCCAGCAGGGCAGCTGCCAGGCCAGGCTGGGGACCAACTCTGCTCATGACTTGTGAGTTGGGCTTGTTGATGGCCCTTTCTTAGAGGGACCTGAGGTAGCTCCATGAAGACGTGTTACACAGAGTGCCGTAAAACTGGACTAAAAAGGGAGAGAGCAATGGGAGGAGGAAACGCAGCTCTGCCCGCTGTGAGGAGCGGTGGCACAGGAGGGAGTGGTCATCACTCACCCAAGAGACGCACTCGAGCGCCTCGGGGAGATGGGCTTGGCACAGGCAGGGGCCGAGAGGAAGCCTCATGTGGGCACTACCCTTAGGACACCAACTAACCAAGGAGAAGCGTCCCCAGCCACCACTGCTCCCAGCACATGCCAGGCGGGTTGGGGCCAGCAGCTGGACTCGCCAGGGTCGCAGTGGCCCGTCTCCGACCACGGCTTGACATTTCTCTTCTAGAAAAAACAGTAGTATCAAGAAGCAAGCGTGCAAATATAATTACATTAACACCGGGTGCTTTTTACCTGTGGCTTTAGATTGGGTGCCTAGGAAGCAGGGCCTGAGCTGGAGATTCTTGTGCCAGTGATAGATAGAGGGATGCTCCCAGCAGGAGCCTTCAGGGAGGCAGGGGAAGCCCACGGACTGGCATAGGCGCGGCAAGGAGGCGAGATCATCCGAAGTCACTTCTTAGCCTGGCGCTTTGGAAACTGTGAAGTGTGACTGGCACCTTGGTCTTGATCCTGCCCAAGGCAAGGGGCAGCTCCTGTCTCTGTATTTGTTAGTCATTGGTTGGGAGTGACCCCAAAGGGAAAGGATAATCTCCTATCCTAGGTCTCCCAGCCCAGAGTAGTTCTGGAAGGGGCAGCCATGAACTGTCGGAGCCAATACTCGCAACAGTGGAGGGTGCGTGCTGCCCAGGGTTTAGGACTCCAGGTGGGGCACCAGCAGCCTGGCTTTCCTCTTGGGATCCTTGCAGTGGCCCTGTGAAGCAGCCTGGCCGGGGACAGCAGTTCCGCTTCCCAGGACGGGGAACGGGAAGTGAGGCCACTTGGTCAGCAGAGGAGCTCAGTGCCTCCAACTGCAGAATGTAGTTCCCCTCGCTCCTCCCTGGAGCTCTCCAGGTTCAGGGCAGACCCAGAGCCCACGGGATGAGAGTACCCGGCCTCCTTTGGAGAAGGCAACCAGGACAAAGGGGAGTGGCCACTGCTCCCAGATACATCACCTGATCAGCCAGCTTAGTCTTTGTCACCGGATGCCCACTCCTGCGTGTGGGGATGTAGTTCATGAGTTCTGGGGACTCCCAGGCACCTGGCAGCTCTCCCTAGAGAAATCCGGGGGCTGTTTCCCCTCCATTCCCCAGGTCTTGCCCTTCACAGCCCAGAGTGGGTTCTGGGTCACTACTGATCAAACATGGGGTTTAGTTCAGCTCAGGAGACATTTCTGGAGTCTCTACTACATCCTCACCCTGCAGGCCCAGGAACAGCAGCACATGGGACAGGGAATGAGCTTGCTGGGCTGAGGCTGGACAGGGTGACTGGCGGTCTGCCTGGCAGCAGTACAGAGCTGACATGCTGAGTCAGCGTGTTTCCTAAGGTGGGACTGGATTTTAGCTTGTACCTAGAAGGCAAAGACCAGGCCACCTTCGTCTTTACTCCTGTGCCCAGCCAGGGACCTCACACTCAGGAGAAAGTGTAGGAATAAATATCAGCACAGAACAGCCCTGCAGAAGAGGGGCTATTGCTCCTAGCTGGGAAGCCCTGGGGAGGCCGGCTGGGGCGGGCTGTGGCCAGTGGGCATGGCCAGGGTCTCTGTCATGGCTAGAGCTGAGGTCTAGGGGATCTGATGGGAAAGGCAGGGGCTCCATCCCAAACTTACCTCTCCAGCAGGCTGAAGTGGCCTAGCTTTTGCAGATTCTAGGAGTAGGTCCTGATCCATGTCCCTGGCCACTGACCTGAGTCCATATGGACAGTTCCCACAGAGCTTTTCACCTGGGCAGGGCTGTGCCAGAGTAGGTGGCCCAGTCCAGGGATAGGGCTGGATGTCAAGAGAACAGAAGTTGGTGGGCTGGGGGACAGTTGGTCCCGGGTCCCGGCATAGCAGTTTCACCCTGGAATAATGTGTTCATGTGGCACTTTGAACTTAGCCATTTTGCAGCTTTTTGCAGACGTTTTTGAGGGCACACAGGCCGCCAGGCTTCCAACTGGCCGTGCAGTGTTCTTTCATGGGGTAGCTGGAGCTGCTGGGCAGGACCTTGCTACTGGGGCGTGGAGGGCACAGGGCAGCTGCTGGGCTTGGGTATGGCACGCCATGGGAGTCTGCATGGGGAGGGCTCGAGAGGGATAGGGCTTGGGCAGAACACACATCACCCATTGTGGCTGCCACATTCCTTCCTTACAGTTGAGGCCTGCCACCAGCTGGGGCAATCAGTGGGTGGTTCTTGGCCTTCTCTCACTGTGGCTGAAATGGCTGAGTTTTGAGCCAACAGTGTTCTCAAGGTGACACTGGCTTTGAGGCCAAGGAGCAGGTGTCTTTGAAGAATATGTGGGGCCCAGTGGCATTCTGTGGTTTGCCTGTGACGAGATTCACCAGCACTTCCTCGTAGATCCCCTTGCATCACAGCAGAAAGGGCCCAGTTAGTCCAGATAGCCCTGAACACCCTGACTTGGCAGGCAGGCTGGCCGCAGCCCAGAGCTGGAATAATTGCCTGGCGCCGTGATGCCCACATGGATGGAGTCTGCCCCTGTATTGCCTGTCCGACCTCAGCCTCTTCCGGGTCACAGTGAGGCAAAAGCCACACACCTGTGAAAGTTTCAGCTAATGGATCCCCAGCGCCCTTGCCTGGCTGTGGCTAATGTATAATGTGGCTAACTTTGTTTGGGCAGCTGTGACAAAGATGCCTTAGACTGGGGAAACCTACAAACCGCAGAAATGCATTTCTCTTAGTTAGAAGCTGCGAAGTCCATGATCCAGGTGCCAGCAGGCTTGGGGTCTCGTGAGGGCCCGCTCTTCATAGTTGGGACTTTCTCATGTCCTTGCCTGGCGAGGGAGGCACCTGAGCCCCCTCCAGTCACTGTTATGAGCCCTAATCCCATCCATGAAGGCTCCTGGCATGACTTCATTGCCTCCCAGAGACCCCACCTCTTCATACTTTTGCACTGAGGCTTAGCTTTCAACATAGGAATTGGGGAGGAGGCACACATTTAGACCGTAGCACCACGATTAGTGCCCAGACCCGCACAGTCATGGTGGCTCAAGTTAGGCACCCCTTGCCACCTGCACCTTATGCCGGCGGAGGCCAGTAGGAAGCCCCGAGCAGGACCGAGAAGGCGAGCACAGTCGAGTGCGCAGGCTGTGCTCCCACTCCGTCCACCTGAGAGGCCACAGAAACCCTCACAGCCCTTCACATCACAGCTCATAGAAAACGCGGGCATGCGTTCGGGCATCGGGCACACTGGTCTCAACAGACGTGGCTGGCACCCAAGGCAGTCGGCCTTAGTGCTCACTCAGTCACCGACATAGAACCGGTTCACAGCACATCATCCGGCTGCTCTGGCCTCGGCTGCACATGACTGTCACACCAGGGCTTCTGTACAGGCTGAGAAACAGACTGCTCAGCCAGCGCTGGGAGAGGTGGGCCTGGCTCCCTGGGTCCCTCCTGGCCTCTCCCTAGGCCGCCTCTATCAGGGCAGCCTGGCTGGGCAGAGCCTGGGACACACGGCTGAGGCCACCCAGGCTAGGCCATCTCACCCTTGTTTTGTGCTCCCTACTCAGTTCTCCTGTCCTGGCTCAGGTCTAGGCCAGTCAAGAGGGTGGCTGAGAAGCAGGAGGAATCTCAGAGACCCTTTCCTCAAAACCCCACGTCACACTCGGGAGCTGCTGGCCCGTCACCCAGCCCTGGCAGGGGCAGGCAAAGATCCCGAGGCTGTTGTGCAGAGGTCACCATCTCCCACCCTCTCCCATGGTGGGGAGAGTGTGCTCTGTGCACACCCTGGGCTGCGCTGAATCCCACCGTGACCCGGAGGGCGGGCCTGTGGCTCCATGGGGGCAGCTGCAGGGAAGGGGCTCCCCAGCAGCCTGGGCCAGCATCTCCAGTCTCACGCGTGCCCTGCCCATCTCCCCAGTCCCCGTGCACAGCTCCCCACAGCACCTCAGCCTTCAGCTTTCTCAGTAAATCAAAAGATTCCAAGAAAAGCAAACCCATCAGAACGGCTTCCTCTATAGAGTGTTCGGGAACAATGCGCGTGCCCACGGCAGGGACATACACCTTCCTCCAGAGACAGTGCCTTTTATTTCCCGGTTGCTGAGGCTGGTCTGACAGCTTGCTGGCTGTGACAGCCGGTGGTCACCTGTATTTCAAAGAGACATGCAAACGTTGCAGACTTTGAAAGGATCAAGCCCTCGGGACAGGTCTGTGGTCTTGGCATCCGCCAGCGTGCGTCGAGAGAGGCAAGGGGTTCTCTAGGGCCTCAATTTGCTCCCCCGGTCCCCATTTTCTGCAAGGAAGAAACCAAAGGCTGGAATCTCCGTGCCCCTCTGGGATGTGACCTCCACGCGGCAGTCGTGTTGGGGTATCCAGGGCTGGGCTGGGAGTGCACCTCCCTGTCCCAGCCTCTGCTTGTCTGGCTGGACGGTGCATGTGCGTCATTCTGAGGAGAAGGCTGGGTTTTGTGCTTTGCCCTAGGAGCAGGCTTTGAACAACAGCGCCCTACCCCCATCGCAGGCAGGTGACTCCAAGCAGACCTGGCCTGCGTATCCTTGAATTCCTGTTCGTGCTTTACTTGACGCTGGGTCAGGCCCCAGCCTGCCTCCTACCCCAGGCCAGCCCCCATACTCAGGGAGCACGTGGTGGGCAGAGAAGCTTTTGTGCAGCTTACTTTCTCTCTAGGGCCTCAAAGGGCCCAGCAAGGCAGGCAAGGACTGCCATGCATCTCTTATAGATGAGGCCCTCAGCTGGTAAGCACCAGAGCCTGGAGCCTGGCCCCTGCTCAGCAGACCAGACCCCCTAGTCCCCCTGTGGAGGGCACTGGGCCACTCTCTTCTAGAGACTCGGCATCTCCAGGCGAGCCTAGAACTCACGTTTCCGCCAGCTACCCGCATGGTTCTGTTTCACACGGGTTCAAGACCAGCTCCGCCCCTTCCACCCACGTCTCCCTCTCGGGTTGCAGAGGGTGGGTAGAGCGGGCATCATGTCACCCTGTGTGTAGCAGTACAGCCTGGCCACGTCTCCTCCGAGTCAGGTCCCTTTTCACGGGGAGCATCGAGGTGCATCAGCACATTCATGTGTTTGCAGAGGTCCCGTCTGAAAAGCACCCTTGGTTTCACCGCCGTGTAGGGTGGGTCACACTCTTCGTTTCCATCTAACAGTAAGTTGCTGAGCTTTGACATGCATCTTAGAATGTTTTCTTAAGATAAAAATCCGAGTGGTGAAATCACCTGATCAAGGAATTAGACACATTTTTCCCAGGTCGCCCTTCAGAAGGGCTGTGCGTGAAGTATTAGGCGCATTCCGTTTCAGCTTCCCCAGAACTGCGTCTGCATCACGTGTGTGTGCTTTGCCGAGTTAGTAGGTGAACAGTGGAACTTTGCCTGTCTGCATGAGCACAGCGTGTGCACGGGCCGGAGGTGTGTCTTCATGAGTGCATTGCTGATGGCCCCTATCCTTGCCCAGATGGGAGGAGCCCAGGACTTGAGTGGTCTCGCCACAGCTTGGTTTTGGTGGTCACTTTGTGGTGTGTGCAATCCTGGGGCTCCGGGAGGGGAGCGGCCCTTAGTAACCTGTATGTCTGCCCCTCCACAGAACTGTCAGGCCTTCAGCAGCCTTAGCTGCTTGAGCGCAGGGACAGAGGACTGCGGCCCCCAGAACCCCTTCGCCTGCCACGTCAGCACCACCAGGGCCTGGACTGCCCTGCTCTCAGCCTCCGGCCCAGGGGGCAGGACCCCCGCTGGGACCCCAGTCCCTGAGCCTCTTCCCCCTTCCTTTGATGACCACCTCGCCTGCCAGGAGGACCTGTCCTGCGAGGAGTCAGACGGCTGCGCCCTGGACGAGGATTGCGGCAGGATAGTGGAGCCGGCTACAGCCTGGAGGGACCGCGGGGTCCCCGGGAACAGCCTCTGCTCCCTGGACGGCGAACTGGACATCGAGCAGATAGAGAAGAACTGAGGGGTGCGGGCCCAGGTAGGGCTGGGTGTGCTGGAATCCACAGCCCTCCCTCTGGGCACTAGGTGGGCCCTTGAAGGGGAGCCCAACACTTGGGCCTGATGAAAGCTTCCTGAGCGGTGTCGGGTCCCAGAGAGGGAGCCCACCTGCTGCCTGGGGGAGAACCTGGCCTGGCCGCGCCACACAGCCGGGTGTTAGCCTCTTGCCGGCTCCCCGAGTGTGGCAGCCACCAGGTCCTTGGAACTACCGCAGCCCAGGGAGCAGCTTTGGAGTCTGGGTCTTTTCTGCCTTTTTCCTCATGGGATGTCGGGCAGTCTGTTCCCAGCAGAGCTGGGCGCCACTCTGGATCCCCCTAGTGGAGGCGGTCAGGGAGGGCCTGGGGCGGGGGCAGGGGGCCATCTGCTGCGCAAGGGCCCTTCGTGGCCTCGCTCAGGTTCGCTTTTGGGGAGTTGGCCCCACAGCTTCGTTCACTCAGTTCTATTCCGTGCCTTCTCTCCCGGGGCTCCCTGCTTCAGGCTTGGGAAGGTTCGGGAGATGCTTCTTTCCGTAACACCAGAACCATTTGGCCTTAATTCCAAGTGTGAGAGACAGAATCCCTGGGGTACTGGACTGGCCCTCCAGAGGGTGAGCCTGTGTCCGGAGTCTCAGGCCCAAGGAGCAGCTTGGAGGGTGCTTGTTAGGGGCCTTCCACGCTGGGGGGAATTTGGTGGTTCTGTTGGCTGAAGAGACAGACTCACTGTGCCTCCTGCAGCATGGAGAGCCTGGCCCTGTGGTTCCGCCACCGTTGAGGCAGGTTAGCAGATGGCAGCCCTTCTCTGTGGCTGGCTGGTCACTGAGTGATCAACGTGGTTGATTCTGGTGAGTGTAGGGATGGCGCGATACCGGGGGGTATCTCTTGAAAATGACCTCGGGAGACAGGAGCTGTGAGCGGGTGCACAGATGCAGGTGCTGTGCGCAGTCAGGAGTGAGGGGTGTCCGCTGGCTGCTCTGCAGGGGCCCCTGCAGGATTCCAAGCACCTCCCATTTGTTGTTGAGGACTGCTGGCTGTAACCAGGGTGGACAAGCCCACACCCTTGTCAGCTTAGGGGGAGCCCAGTTCTGAAGGCTGTGTCTCCGCCGTAGGCCCAGCCATGGGCACAAAGCTGGATTCATACTCCCCGCCCCGCCCCTCTCCCGCCCCGGCTCCCTACCTGGGGGTCTCCAAGGAGCCTGGGCCCCTGAGGGTTTGCTGTCGGGCAGCTCCTCTCCCCTACCATGCAGACCACCACATGGGCTCTGCACTATGGGAATGTGGCTTTTAGCGAACTTGGCGTCTTCCGCAGACAACAGCAATCGGGCTGGCTTAGGAGCAAGTGGCTCATTTTCCCACAAGGCTAAAAATAACTGGCGCGCTCCTTGCGTTGGCTGACATGCGTTAAAAGCACTTTTGTAGTCACTTTGCTTTTGCTCGTCTTCCGTGGACGAGTGAATGCCTCGCTTCTGCAGGTCGAGTCCAGGTGCTTCTCACCTTCGTTCTCCTAAAGAGAAAGATGCTTTTCGGGAAACTTTGTTTAAACCTTCTTTTTAAACTACATCAAAAGGGTGGTGGTTCAAATTCCAATATGTGGGTGGTGTTTCTTAAAAATCAGCTGTAAGAAGCTGGCAGAAAGCCCGCAGCCCTGCGGCCCTGAGAGATGGTATTGCCAGCTCAGGGTGGGTGGCACGGGTGTGCCAGGCACTGGGCAGGTCCCAGAGTGGGGAAACCAGCTCGCCTCCAGTGGCTGTAACTCCTGCCAGAGGCGCATCTACTTGTGACCCCGGACAGCCAAACCCAAAGCTGGGGGCTCTGAGCAGACAGATACCTCGTGCCCTGTCCCTGCCTAGGGGTCATGGAGACCATGTCCTCTTAGAGCAAGTGTGGAGAAGGCCGGAGCAGTTGTTGGGTGAATGTGGAGGGCACAATCCCATGCCTTACCCCCAGTGTACCACTGGGCACGGGTACCACTGAGCACTCCTGTGTGGCTGCAGAGGACCCACAGCCTCTAAAGCAGGCTTTCCCGTGGAAGGCAGAGGCAGTAAGGGAGGCAGGCGGTGCCAGCCGAGGCTGAGGTGTGCAGCAGCCCCCAGCTCCCTTTGCTTAGGGCTGGGATGGGAGGCACAGGGTGTTAAGTGTGTGTTGTGGAGCTGGGGGGTAGGTGCCCTGCCCTCAAACCCTGCCTGCCACCTCCCCACTCAGGCCTGGTGGCAGGGTGGGACAAGCCATGGAGCTGACCAAGTTACAGCCACCTCCCCGCCTCCCTCAAGCTGGTCCCATCTATCAGCAAGCTCAGCCCCAGGGCGCTTAGGCAGAAATGACCCAGCCTCCTCAGACCCCGCCTGCCTGTCCTGTGCCCACCACAGCTCCAACCCAGGCTCACCACACAGCAGTCAGGGGAGAAATGGCGGCTGTCCCTTCTGCTTAGAGAAAGAAATGGCCTTCAGCTGCTTTCATATTTGTCTTTTGACTGAAGAGAGTAGACCCCATCTATAGTTGCCACCCCTGTCATCCAAGCTGCCACACCACCTGGAGCAGCCTGTTCCTGCACTCCACCCTGCTGGCCCCAGGGCTTCTGGTCTCGGAGCTCTGGGAGAGAGGTTCGCCCAGGAGATGCCCCCACATTGGTGTCCCCACAGGCAGCAGACAGGTCACCCCCACCAGCATGATGGCCCCAGCCGGGGGCAGTGGCAGAAGCCTCACTTTTGTCACAGCTTTGCCCATGAACCCTGCCTCTGAGGGCAGACTGAGGAAGGGCAGGGCCAGGAGCAAGCTGTGCCAGGCCACCTGCCTGCTCTTGGGGCCCTGAAGTGTGCGCTAAGCCTGCAGGAAAGCCGGGTGGGAGGGAGGGACTTTGTGCCACATGCAACCACTCATTCCAAAGCCACCCAACTGCCCGAGGCTGCCGTCCACCTGTGGGGCCCGGGGACTGGGGCCACAGCCTCGCTGTTTTCGTCGCCACACCGTCTTGCCTTACTCGCGGTGGAGGCCAGAGCTGCCCTGGGCCACAGGCCCACAGGGAGCTTGTTCTGACCAGAAGTACAGATTTTCATTCTCAGAAAGCCTTACTTTTCAACAGATTTTTTGTAGCCAGTTTTGTGAATTTGTACACTGAAAGAAAATTTAAAGGGGAAGTCCATATTAAAAAGAAAACCAACCCCAACTTCCAAATGGGTCTCCTGGCACGGGCGTGAGTGGCTGTGCCCTAGCTGTGCTGCCTGTCTGAGCAAGCTTCCCCAGCTGCGGAACCCCTGGCCCCCTGCTGCGGGCTCGGCCTTGGTGTCACGCCCACTACACCCCCATTTCCACGGATGTGCCATCTGTGGCTATGGGGGTGGACACTTGAATCATGGCCACTCCAGACGCCGGCCGGCAGGGAGGCGGCAGGCTGGCTGCGCACCGGGGCTCAGGCGCCTGGCCCCACACTGGCAATGATGCCACACCTTGCCATGTCCACGCTGTTGGTCAAACCCCTTTGTCATGCCTCTTTAAAGAGAAAAGAAGAGAAAGTTTTTTTTTTTTTAATGGCAGACTGAAGTGGAGATCTTTTAGCCTAGGTAGGATAGTCTGACCTTCTAGCATAGTCTTTTTGGCAAATGATTTGTGTTTTCACACGTGGGGAAGCTGTCCTGGGGGGTCGGGCGACGGATAGCACAGAGGCTGTCTCTGGGGGTGCAGGAGCTTCCCGAGCTGGACGGTGTCGGTGTTGCAGAGCTTCAGAAGTGTGGCGGGCAGAAAGCGGAGACCCCGGGCCCAGGGTCTGCCGCCCCCTGGGCCTGGCCTCCCCGCACAGGCCGTGGCTTGCACTCCAGCCGCTCTAGTCTCTCAGGAATTTGCTTGTTACTTTTACTGTGTAAATAAAGCTTCCTGGTTCAGTCCTCATGTGTCTGGTGCCAGCTGTGTGGTTTCTGTTGGGTGTGGTGAACTGGCAGGTCCCCCACTGCCCGCAGGAGCATTAGCTCTGGGCTGGGACATGATTGGACCCTTCTGTCCCCTCCAAGCCTCTGGGTCTGAATCAGTAAAATGGGGCTAGCAGACGTCACAGAGCCGTGGAGAGGCTCAGGCACAGGACGGTGTGGGAGCAGCCAGGGAATGGGGAAGGCTGACCGTGGCCACAGCTGCGTCACAGGAGCCCTTCCAGGGCTGGGCTGTTCTGGCGCCAGCTGGGAGCCCCAGGACAGCGGCGGGGAGACACTCCTTATGTCATTTGAGTTAGGAGCAGTGGAGGAGTCTGCCCTTCTGAGCACATCAGTTCAGCCTTCGGCAGTGCCGGGAGGCAAGGCCGAACCGCAGGGTGCTGAGCTGTGCCCAGCCTGGCCTAGAGCCCTGGGGGGCCTGGGATGGCCCCTACCACCCACCCACCGGGGTAGCGGAGGAGGCGGCGCACAAAGGTCACCAGCTCCAGCCTTCTGCCCCCGCAGCAGGCACCACAGTGCGGACTTCCACTGCATGAATTGCGGGGGCCCCAGAAGCACGAAGTCCAGCCCAGCGTGGCTCACGGTCCCCGTGCGTTGCCCTCTGCTTTCCTGGACTTGGGAGTTGGGGTGCTTGCGGCCTGGAGGACAGGCGTGGAGAGGTTTGCTTTCTGTAACTCAACACTTGCCCACACGGTCTGGCCGTGGAAGCCTGGCCTAGAACACTTGTGAGGGCCAGGGCAGCCCCTCTGGGAATCTCTCTCTCCTCTTTTGATTCGTTTTTCCTTTTAGCAAGATCCTTTAAAAAAAAAAAAAACAAAAAAAAACAGTTTATGAACACTGAACTCAAGAAACAGGGGAAGCAGGGCTGCCGGGAGAGGTGAACCCTCATCCTCAGTGCTGTCCCCATGTCCCTGCTGCACCCAGGGCCCAGGGACTCACTGATCCGAGGCTGGACGCATCGACTTCCCCAGCCCGCCCTCACCCCTGCCTTGTGTCTGATGGATGACTGGCGGGGCAGAGGCCGGCGGGGAGCTTCTACCAAGCATGGTGTCCCCCCCGAGGGTAGGGCACAGAGTGGCCCTGGAAGAACCCCTGGCCCTTTTCAGCCCCTTGCCACCCCCAATCCCCGGATGAGGTCCCTGGCTGGGTGGCAGCTCCATTCTGCCCTGCCTCCCACCAAGGGTCTCTTGGTGGGAAAGTCCCTCGGGAGCCCCCCTGGCCTGGCCCCAGGCCTCACCCCAGTGCAGTGCCCAGGCCAGGCGCAGGTGCTTCTGACACAGGACACGCATGGAGTCTCCTTATCTGCACGGCGATCATAACCCTGTGGGCTTACAAGAGAATCAGTGTGAACCCCGCGGCCACCCTGGATGGCCACTCTGTCCAGTGTGCGGGAAGAGGACCGGAGGAAAGAAGGCCAGGAGGAAATGCCGCAGAGACAGCCGTGCTCAGGCTCCCAGGTGACTCTTGGTTTCTTTCTGTAGACTTTTCTGTTAAATATCCTGTAATAACACATGCTGCTTTTATAATGTTAAAAAAAAAAAAAAAAAAACAGAACTGAATGCAGGCTGCCCAGTGTGGTCACCGCCTATACCAGGACAGTTCTGAGGGGCAGCTGGAGCTACTGGCACCACTCTGTGTCAGGAGGTGGACTCCAGAGCACCTACCCGAGAGGTGTGCCACACTCGTCCGTCCCACCCTATGTCCCCACCTCTGCCCTGAGTGAACATACAGGAGCCTTGCCACCTGCCAGCTGCTGGCCAGCCTCCCTGAGAGGGGCAAGAACCACCACCCAGCAGGACAGGCCCAGGACAGCGGCACCAGGTCATGCCTCAGCCTTTCCGAGGGCTCAAGCTGAACGGAAGGAGGAAAGAACTGAAGTCAGCTGGCCCAGGGGTGCTCACATCTGACGTGGAGGCCTCTGCCTCACTTGGCCCAGTTCCCAGCCTCATGTCAGCGAGATGAGGACATGGACATTCCCTCGTCGTCCCCGAGCCCTGTTTTTTTTTTTTTTTTTGAGACCAAGTGTCGCTCTGTTGCTCAGGCTGGAGTGCAGTGGTGCAATCTTGGCTCACTGCAACCTCTGCCTCTTGGGTTTAAGCGATTCTCCTGCCTCAGCTCGTGAGTAGCTGGGATTACAGGTGCCCGCCACCATGCCTGGCTAACTTTGTGGTTTTTTTTTTAGTAGAGACAGGATTTTGCCATTTGGCCAGGCTGGTCTCGAACTCCTGACCTCAAGTGATCCGCCTGCCTCAGCCTCCCAAAGTGCTGAGATTACAGAAGAGGGCCGCTGTGCCCGGCCCACAACCGAGTCTTCACAGTCGTTTGAGGAAGTGGCATTGGCTGGCCTTGGTCCTCCGCCTGGCACCACATGCCATCTTCTGTGGTTGGGTTTGGTTTGGAAAGAGACTGCACCCCTGTTCCTGGTCCGCCTGGTCTCTTTGCCAGTCTGAGTCCTGGGGTTGCTGAGCAGGTAGGGGGAAGTCTGGGGAGGTGGGGCTATTCTGCCACCTGCCAGGTAGCTGCGATGGGAAGAGACATTGCTTGGGACCCTAGACCCAGCCAGACCTGGGCTTTTAAGTCCTGAGACCGCCAGATCTCCTGCTGGACTGAGCCACTTTGAGTTTTCATAAGTGGCACACTGAGCTAGGGCTCGGTACTGTGTGGGCCCGAGAGCTGGAAGGTGCGAGGGTGGGTGAGGCCCCGGAGAGGGGTGCTGCTCTCTCTGCCCACCCCTCCGCCCCCCACCCTGCTGCTACTCTTGGTGGTTGGGCCTGGCAGCTCGGGAGCCTGGGAGGCGCGGCTGGGCCCAGGCTGCTGCTTATTCGGGGCCTTGGTGGGAAAGACCCTTGGGAGCCCCCCTGGCCTGTGGCCCTGGGTGTTGAGTCTTTTCACGGCAGTTCATACGCATGCCGCACACAGGGCCTTAGCCCACTGCCAGCCCCGAGCTGCAGCCCTACATGCGGCCAGCGGCTTCACATCGTCTCTACCAGGGCCCGGGCCCCCTCCGCATGCTGGAAATGGCCAGACTGGTGGAAGGACCCTCACTTCTGGGCAGCACTGACCCCCGGCAAACATCAGGGCATGCCTCATCAGCTCCAGCCAGGGGACAGGGCACCCTGTGGGGTCAGGAAGTGCCTGCTAAGGAAGTGAATCTCCATATTTTGTAGACAGGGTAATAGGCTTAGGGGCTACAAGACTGCACCACCAGTGGGGCTGGACCTCACCCCTCAGAAGAGCCCATCTCTAGAGCGAGGACACCGGTGCCCCAGCTCAGCCAGAAAGTCAGTCACGGTCGGCGGGGGGGTCACCACACCCCGAGGGAGGATTTCAGGCGAGGGTAGGAGGCCACACTGCAGAAGCTGCTCAGAAGGGCCTGGGAGGTGGGGCTGGACCTTCCTGCCAGTTGCAGCCCCACCCCTCACTGTTGGCCCTCAGCAAGTCCCTAGCTCACTGCACCCCAGGCTCTAGACCTGTGCAATGGGAAGAATGACAGCACCCGCTTCACTGAGCCCGCCACAGCCCAGAGGGTGGCATGCTCCTTGCCCAGACAGCAGGGGTCTGCACCCCCAGGGGTTGTCCCTCTGGGCGCCCCACTCCTGGGCAGCAACTAGAAAGAGGAGGCCTCAGCTTGAACTTCCTCCAGAGGGGTCGCTGTCTTGGCTGGAAGCTTCCCCATGAAACATAAAAGGAGAAAACAACTAAAGACCCACAAATGAACCTGACAGCACGCACAGCCCCTCCAGGCCGCCACCAAACTGCAGCCAGCACCTGAACGTCCCATGTGGTCTCCTAAGGAGCTGCAATCGGGGACTCCATCGAGGGGCCAGCCATCTGCATGTTCTCAACGAAGAGGCCAAATGGCCCTCCCTCAGATCCAGTAAGTAACACTGGCCTGGCTGGTGGCCTCTCATCTTGATGAAAAGACTCAGTCACCGTTTCCCCTGATCCTGACTGAACAGTGGCCGGCCTTCCTAAAGCTGCCCTCGCTCCCCACTCCGGTCCCACCCTTCCTCATAGTCTGCCTTCATGTAATGGAAATCCTGTTACGGGGACCCCTGGCTTCGCTCAGAAGCAGCGGTCTCCCAAGGGTTAGCAGTAGCTTCTGAACTGACTTGGGGAGAATTGGAGCAATCGAGTTATCTGTTCAGCTGACGGATTCTGAAACCTGAAACTTGCTCCCCGGGGCCCTGTGGGAAGGCCGCTGCGCCCTTGGTCAGGAAAGCAAAGCTCATCACTACCCACCACCAGGCTGCAGGCTACTCCGTTAGGGAGGGCAGTGCCAGAGTTTGCCCTGGACTGCCTTGTTCCAGATGGGGCCAACAGCAGCTCACTGGCCCCTCTGGGCCTGTTTCGCCATCTGCTAAGTGAAGGGGTTAGAGCAGGTGAAGTGTGTCAGGACTCCCGTCCCTTGCCCCTCTGATATTCAGTGGCTCAAGCATAAGGCAGGACAGGGACAGTGGCCCAGACCCTGCTGGTGATCTCCCCTATCCGGTTCTTCCTAGCAGTCAAAACCTAAGTCAGAGGCTGCTGGTCAAGGCAGAGTTTATTGAACTGTTAATTTCCTCCTGCACATGCCGAGCATGACACCTTCAAGTCCGCCAGCAGTGGCTCCAGAAAGTACCCTGTGTGCCTAGGACGCAGGCTGCAGTTCTTGCTGTGTGGCACTGGAACCTCCACAGTGCCCTCGGGAGCTGCCCCTGGTCCCTATCTGCAAAGGTGACTGTGGGGATAGAAAGCAGCGGGCTGGCACTATTTTGGGGGTGAGGCGGTAGGTAGTGGACTTGGGCAGTCGCAGGGAGGCTGACGTGGTTCTGGGCTGCAAGATCTGTGCACAGCAGGCCCCTGGTTTATTCCAGGCTCTTCACTTAAATGCAGAGATCTGAGGAGGAGGCAGTGGGCGAGTGCCTCTGAGTCCAGTTAGGTGGAGTTTACTGCGGTTAAAGGACCAGGTGCACATGGTGAGTGAGTGAGTTCTGGGATTTGGGAGATTCCCAGAGGCCTGACAAGTCTGTCCGACCCTCCTGGACTTCACTACAGGGAGCTGAAGTCAGGGCCCAGGTGGGAGCAGGCCACCCAGGTAAGGAACATATGCCTGCCCACGCAGGGCAGAGGGCAGAGGGCAGGGCTTTGGGTGGTCTGGGCACTGGGGCGGGTGGAGGAGGGGCAAGGTCGGGGAGAGGCAGGGGTGGGGAGGTGGGGCTCTCCCAGGAGGCCGGTCACTTGTCCACGTGCTGTAGCAGCAGGTCCACAGCCTCTGCGAGGTTGTCCACGTACCCGTCAGCCTTCACTTCTGGATGGTGCTCGTCACTGGGCCTGGAGAGGATGGCGGAGGTTAGTCCATGCCCCCATGTTGACCCCTCTACTGCTAAACCCACCCAGCATCTAGCACAAGCCTGGCCTCAGCTTGAGGAAACCTCCAGGTCTTGCCAGGCAGCCTGACCCATGATCACTGGCCATCCCACTCTTCCCCGTCCCTTACTCAGGCACGCACGGCCCCTCCTGACTGTGCTCTCAACCTGGACACCTCCCCCAAACCTGTCTCCCATTGGGAGCCTGCTCAGCCTCCTGGCACAGTGACAGCGGCCCAGCGCCCTCGGGTCTCCAGCACAGGCATCTCACCTTCGATGGTGGGGACATGAGTGTACCCTGCTCTGGGTTCCCCGGGGCCTCACCCTGCCCCTCTGGCCTGGCCTAGTGCCCTGTGGGAGGAGCCCAGGACATGTGCACTGTGGGGACTGCTGGGGGAGAGCTCTGGAGCTCCTGCCTGCCCTACCCTGAGGCCTCGTCCACCTGACAGAGGGGGCACTGGGCTGCTGGGTCAGCGACCCTCTGGCTGGGATTCTGGGGGCAGGAACCTCCCCAAAGCCTTCAACCATTCCCCAGGCATCTCCCGAGGTCTCACTGATGCTGAGGACACAGGACAGATTTCAGGAGGCAACGCAAAAGCCTCTGGGCCCTGCCAGGGGACTTCGTGGAAGGCTCTGTGGGCTGAGTCCTGAGGCAGGCAGGGACTACGGGTAGACATGTGGGTGGGAGGGGAGAGCCCCAGTCACAGGAAGAGGTCAGGTGAGTTAATGGGGACATCCCAGAGCCTTTTTTTTTTTTTTTTGAGAACAAGTGTCACCCTTGTCCAGGCTGGAGTGCGGTGGTGCGATCTTGGCTCACTGCAACCTCCACCTCCTGGATTCAAGCGATTCTCCTGCCTCAGCTAGTTGAGTAGCTGGGATTACAGGCTACTTTTGTATTTTTTTAGTAGAGACAGAGTTTCACCATGTTGGCCAGGCTAGTCTCGAACTCCTGACCTCAAGTGACTCCCAAAGAGCTGAGATTACAGGAGAGAGCCACTACGTGCAGCCCGCACCCCAGAGTCTTGACAGTCATTTGAGGAAGTGGCACCTCCTCCTAGGGGCTGTGAGCCAGAAGGCCCCTCCCCACAGCCTTGCATCCACAGAGGGGCTGCTGGAGCTTGGCAGGAAGTGGGGACCGGCCCGTCTGCAAACCTACCACTGCCAAGGGAAGTGTTGCTCGGATCACCCCATGGCCTGGCCCAAGCTCCCTGAGAAGCAGTGAAATCGCAGCCTCCCAGCTGTGCGCCCCGCCTGGGAAGCTGCCACCCTGGTCTAAGAGGACATGCTTGAGGTTGG
The DNA here is from genome assembly GCA_004027835.1 of Alouatta palliata. Taxonomy (NCBI): domain Eukaryota; kingdom Metazoa; phylum Chordata; class Mammalia; order Primates; family Atelidae; genus Alouatta; species Alouatta palliata. The sequence continues at coordinate 106,300 of PVKV010004365.1, read as the reverse complement.
TTCTCATATCTAAAAGCTGTGTTGTCCCTTTCGAAGCGTTTGCTTTCTACAAAGGGCTTTCTTTACCCTAAAATGACTGTCATAGGCAGGCGTGCTTTTTCTTTTAAGGCTTCTCAGCCCAGTGGCCTGGGCTACCTCCTGCACTCGGACTGCTAAGGCTGTGGACCTGGATGGGGGCCACAGGGACAGTCCCTGGGAGGGAAGGGCAGTGTGGGCTCCCCTGTGACTGGGGGGTACCCCTTTTGGTGCTTGTCCAGGTCCCAAGGGAACCCTGTCCCCTGAGCCCCTCCACTTCCCCTCCTGCAGTCTCCGAACATAGCACTCAGGCCTCATGTCCCTTGGTTCCTTACACCCTCCAAGGAAGAAATGGCCACCCCCATCTTGAACAGGTGAGGAAACAGCTCAGAAAGGTTCAGAGACTGGCTGAAGGTCACACAACGGGGAGAGCAGAGCTGGGATCTAACCGAGTTCTACTCCAGCCCTAGTTCTTTCGAGAGCCACCACTGGTGGACCTTCCCGCCCCTTCCAGCCAAGGGTGGCTGACAGCACCCACTCCAAGCAGAGGCACCCACAGATGCCAGAACCAGTGGGTGTCACTGTACTGCTCCTGAATGAACACACACCAAACTAAGAGCCTTGGGGACCGAACAAGGGGACGAGTGTGTGGCACCTGCACCCTCACCCACACCCCTGCCTTCACCCCCACCCATGTCCTCACCCACACCCGAACCCTTACCTGGACCCCCATCCATACCCTCACCCCCACCGTCACCCTCACCCCAACACTCACCCGCACCCCCACACACCCCACACTCACCCGCACCCCCATCTGCACCCTCACCCTCTCCCACACCCCAGTCCTACCCACACCTAACCCTCACCTGAAACTTCACCCTTACCCAAACCTTCACCCCAACCGTCACCTGCACTGTCACCCGTACCTGCACCCACACCCCCACCTGCACCCCAGCTCTTCCCCTGCACCTTCACTTCACCCACACCTTTACCCTCACTCGCATCCTAACCTGTGCCTTCATCCCCACCGACACCCCCACTCCCATCTGTACCTGCACCCTTGACTGTACCCACAACCCCACCAGCACCCAGGTACAGGTACACCCTCACCTGTACCCCTAGCCCCACGAGCACCCCCAGCCCCACCTGCACCCCCACCTGCATCCTCACCCACAACCGCTCCATCAGCACCCGCACCCACACCTTCACCCTCACTCCCACCCTTCCCCACGCCTCTCCCGCTTCATCAGAACCCCGGGCAAGAACAGCTCATGTCAGTCTCGGGGCTTTAGAGGCCTCTTGTTCTGTTCATGCCATTCTGTGTGTTCTCTTATGGCACAGGGTGTCCACGCTTTAGGTAAGGCGGCACTGAAGACGGGCATGATCCTACATCAGTGCTGAAATCTGTTCTGGGCACCGTCACAAGGTCGTCTATGGTATGGGCCACTTTGGAAAACTGCGTGTCGATATCCTCTAGCAACCTGCAGTCCCACTCCTAGGTATGTACCCAGCAGAAATGCATCTGCACATTCACCACAGGCACATACTAGAATGTTCCACACGGCTTTAGTTGAAATAGCAAAAGTCAAACACTGGACAAATGCCTGCCAGTGGGAGGATGGGAAAACAGATGGTGGCAGAATCACACGCTGGAACGCTCCGCAGTGGCTCAGCCTGGGGTGAGCTCCCGGCACGTGGGTAAGCCCCAGACCTGAAGAGCAGCCGAAGCCACCTGAGGAACACACGAGGCATGGCCGATTCACAGAGAGCTCCAGAGCTGGCAAAAGCAGGGTAGTGACAGAGAGTGCGATGGCGGTTTCCTCACGGAATGGTGAACGGGGTGCCAGGAATGTTCTAGATCTTGGCCTGGGTGGAGCTAACATCCTGCTCTTCACTTTCAGAGCACTTTACTAATGTTATTTCTCAAAGTTTTAATTTAAAAAGCCACATATGGGCCGGGCATGGTAGGTAGCTCACGCCTGTAGTCCTAGTACCTTGGGAGGCTAAGGCAGGAAGATTGCTTGAGCCCAGCCTCGGCAACATGGTGAAACCCCATCTTTACAAAAAATACAACACTTAGGTGTAATGGCAGTTGCCTGTAGTCCCAGCTACTCAGGAGGCTGAGGCGGGAGGATTACCTGAGCCTGGGAGGTGTGAGCCGTGATCATACCACTGCACTCCAGCCTGGGTGACAGAGTGAGACCCTGTCTCAGGAAAAAAAAAAAAAAAAAAAAAGCCACAGATGATGCTCACAGATGCTATTGTGTAACCCAGAGGGCCAAATCCTACCTGTGGCATGTTTTTATATTGTTTAAGGTATGTAAAAATAAGAGAATAATACCAAAAAGAGACCAAAGGGAAGCCTGCAGAGCCTGGAGTGGCAAGGATCTGGCCCCTGCAGGAAAGGGCTGGACCCCTGGTCTGGCCCGCCCACTCCCCTGTAGCCCAGGTCTCCGGACAGGCCCTCCTGGGAACAAGTTCTTGCTCTTGGGAAGCCAGTGCCTCCACTCAGGTGCCCCCTTGCCCGCTGCTGCAGGAGATGCAGCTGCTCCAGGCTGGGCAGGGCCGGTCCCGGTTTTCTGGGGCTGCCAGCCACACCTGGCTCCAGGCTGTGCAGATACACCATGCCCTGGTACAGAACGAAGGGTGGGCAGGGGTATAAGGTCCCCTTGAGGCTGCGACACTCCCCCTCTTACTCAGGTCCCTCTCGGAGGACAGGTGCCATGAGGGGAAGCGCTTCTCCCCTCGGCAGCTCTACCTCTGAGACTGCTGGCTCTGGCCGAGGGTACGGCAAGGTGGGTGGGCAGGAGGGGCCCCCTGACAGAGACAGCACCAGATGAGCTAGATGGCTCAGTAAATCAGGTCAGCCCCCTGGCAAAACACCTCTCGGCCTCAGTTTCTCCATCTGTGCCTTGAGGATAAACCTGACTCCACCCCCTACCATCCACGTGGCCTCAGGCAACTTCCTTAGACCCCTGTGCCTTGGTGTCCCCACCTCTAGACCGAGGTCATAATAGCATGCGCCATGGGCTCCCGTCAGGAGGGCAGGAGCTGACATTTGTGGCAAGGACAGGTTGGTTGGTGTCGGCATGGGTGCTGTTGTGGCTAAAATCGGGAACTCAGCAGCGCTGTCTGGGGAATGCACTGTGGGCTGGGGCTGGGTCGGTGAGGGAGGTGGTTCGTGACCGGCCTTGAGCCTTCCCCTGGGCACACAGGCTGGGTGGGGGGGACAGACAGGCAGGCGGATGGACACACCGTGGTGTGTCGGGTACAGCGAGGACAGGGTGAGGTGAGTGGGGACAGGGTGAGCCCACCATAGGCACTGGAGTGGGGGGGTCAGGAAGGCTCCAAGTAGGACCCTAGGGGATGTCCCAACAGCCTGGAGTCCCAGCAGGCCTGGCACTAGGGAGGGTGCCTGCAGGCTTGCTCCTGCGCCACGGCTCTGCCCCCTCTCGCCCTCTGCACCTGTGGCACCATGCCTCCCTGGGCTCACCTCTGCCTGGCCTGTGTGCACAGCATGGGCTTCCCCTGGGGTCCGGGAAGATGAGCTCCAAAGCCTGCTCACTGCCACAGTGTGTGCCCAGCTACACTCACAAGGAGTCCAGGGCTGAGGCCTCTCTGGTACCACAGCCAGTTCCCATCTGATTCCCAAATTCTCTCCCCACAACGATGAGAGGTCTGGGCTCCTTGTTGCCCAAAGCGGAACAAAAATTTTTCCAGGAAACACTGCCCACAATTCATCATCCAAGCCCCCTGGGCACTGGCCCCCAGGACCCCCTCCTCGGGCACCTCCCGAGCCAGGCCTACTGACCAGCAAAGGAAACCAGCCCCAGGAGGGAACAAGAGTCCTCCCCACAGAAGATGAGGCTTTGTAATGAGAATCCAGCCAGCCCCACTCTGCGCACGTACCTAGCCGAATGGCGTCTGTGGCTAATTATGTTTAATTACATATCATTTAAATTCAAGAATCCACTAAAAGAAAAGATTGCATTAGCACCCGGCCAGTGTTTGCCCACACGCAGCAGAAATTGTGGACTTTTATGTCTTAATGACGTGACGCTGTGGTGGGCTGCGGCTCCCAGGGACTCGGGGTAGGCAGGAGGGGGGACCGTTCCTGGCCTGCTGGCCCCAAGCCCCTGAAGGCACTCTGCCTGGTCCAACGGCCTGCGCAGGTTCGTCCCTGCCCCATGCTGACCAGTGCCCTGTGACTTTCGGGCCTCAGAGATGCCATGGTACAAAAGCTGAACCAAGAATCCCAGCAAAGCTGCACCCTTGGCAGTGGGGACAGAGTGGAGCTGATGAAGCAGGAGGGGCCACAGGCCTTCCTGCCCTGAGTGCCCTGCTGGGACAGAGCAGGAGGAGGAAGAGACAGACAGGAACACGGCCACACACAGAGGGAGGGGACAGGCCCTGGACACAGGAACAGAGAGCACACCATGTACAGGGCACAGGTCTTCACCAGGCAGGGAGGCATCGCTCTGGCTGGGGCTGCCCCAGGGTTCTGTGTCCAGGCCACGTGGGCCTGCGTAAGCCCCTCTGCCCTTCCCTGGCTTACGGGGCCTGGCCGAGGGCTCCCTGTGGGGGTCCCAACACTGCTCCTCCTCTGCCCCAGGCCCTCACACAGGTGAGTACCCTGCTCTGTCCCCAATGAACTGCGTGGCCCAGGGCAGGTCTCTTTACCTCCCTGAGCCTTGGTTTCCTCATCTGTAAGATGGCAGAGGGCCTGGCTCCAGGGGCCACTCTGAGATGAAACTGAGAGGAAGCGAGGTGAGACTGAACACGAACCTGGCATTTCACCTGCACCGGGGGACGCTGCAGCCCACGCTGGCGCTGGCTCCTACCCCCATCCCACCTCCACCCTCTGCCTTCCAGGCTTCACAGGCCACTTCCACACTCACGGTTCTCATCACTGCTGGGAAGGAGAGAAAAGGGCCTGGAGTCAGGGCACTGATGGGAGAGGGGGCGAGGCAGAACTGAGCGGATCGGGGACGCTTCCAGAAATGGACATGAAAGCGAGCACCACTCCCATCCATCGTCCTTGCTGCTGTCCTGAGAATGGCGTGGAGACACCAGGCCTTTGCAGGGCGGCTTCCTCTCCAAGCCAAAGTGTGCCGGGCCCTTGGGGCCTGGCTGGGAGGTGGAGGCAGTGGGAGATATCACCAGGTGCCTGCGGAGCGGCCGTGGGCTCTCCCGTCCTGGGTGCGGCCTCCCTCGGGCTGCGTTTGGGTGTCTCCGGCTGAGGACCCGCTTCTGGTGTGGGGCGCCCTCCAGGTACCTCCCCAGTCCTTGCGCAGCAGCCTGCAGGTGGGTCCTGCTGTGTGTTTCGGAGGTGGAAGTGGAGGGACACAGCAGTGAAGTGTGTGGGCCTAATGACCAGGAGGCCGGCCTAGGGCTAGCATGGCTTCCTCCAGGCCCCACAGGGCGACCTGGGCCCCTTGGGAACAGGTCTTCTAAACCCTGTTCCTTTCCCTTTCCTCCTCCCCCTCCTCTGGCTTGTCCATCCAGCCTGGCCCCCTCTCTTCTCTTCTGCAGCCAGAGTAGCTTCCCCAGATGCTCATCTGCTCCCGCGTCCCCCTGTAAACTCCTGTGGCTCCCTACTGTCCACATCATAGCCCAGTTCCTCAGCATGGCAGATGAGTCCATCCTGCCTGTGCCTTACCTGCGGACCTCCCTTCCCATGCCAGCCACTTAGTGCCCGGGCTGCCGCTCCGTAGACGTCCCTGCTCTCCCTGCCACTGCCCATGCTATGCCCTAGAATGCTCTTGAAACCTGCTCCACCTGCAAACTCCTACTCACGCTTCAAGACCCCACTCGTCCCCATCTCCAATCTATGTTCCTTCCACTGGGCGAGTTGCTGTTTCCTCTGAGCGTGCAGAATGTGCCCCCCACCACACCGCATGCCACCACAGCTGGGTGCTGCTGTGCCGCTTCACCTGCAGGTGATGGTGCTGACTTCACTTCCTGGAGGCACAGGCCAGGTTTCCTGCCCTCGGTGCAACCCCCCGCAAAGGCCTGACCCAGAGCAGGCACCGAGGAAGTCTCCACCAAATGAATGAACAAAGGCCCCCCCAGCTGGGCCAGGCGGCGCCCGTCATCAATGATTCCTCCCTCTCATGTCCTGTGAGTTGAATGCAGGGAATGAGTGAGAGGCAGAAAACAAGGCGGTTCTGTGCCTGTTGTCTGGCCAGCTTCACAGGGACAGTGTCAATCGAAGGAAATGGTGGCCAGACCCCAGCAAACAAGCCCCATGAGGTCGGTCTCCCTGCCACTACCTCCGGGGCACATGCAGGCCAGCACCGCCTCCTGGGAACATTGACCAAGGGGAGATGGTGGCCTCTCCCGGAGGGGCTCTTGAGGGTCCTGCCACTTGAGGGCTCCCAGTGGGTGGCCCGTCCACCCCCTCTCCACCCTGCAGGGTCACAGGCAGGGGCAGGGTGGGGAAGAGGCTCTCGCAACTGGAGGCTGCAACAGCTGCCTGCCCGTGGAGGGCCATGTTCCCCGTCCCCAGTTGCTTTGGAAAGGCAGTAGCTGAGAGCCAGGTGCTGGGGGCGGCTGCCCAGTGAATTCAGGGATCCGAGCATTGGCATCAGAGGGTGACGTCAGCTCAGCTGTGCCGACAGACTTGCAGGACAAAGACAGAGGCCTCGGATTCATGAGGTGGAGACGGTGAGGCCGGGCACGGGGCAGCCTCCATCAGAAGCCCAGGAGCCCAAGATCCCCGGGGCCTGGGGGGTTGTTTCTAGAAGAGGGTTCACCAGATCCTGGCCCTGGCAAGTGCTGGGAGGATATGGCTGGGAGGCCTGCCTCCACCCGCACACCACAGCTTCTCTGTAGGCTCAGTATCAGATGCCTGCAGCGGCGCAGCGGACACTAGGCCTGTGCCCACGGGGTTCCCTGCGGTCCACGTGCTTGCTCAGCACAGCCACCGTCAGGACAGCAGCTTGCTGGGGCCTGGTGATGCGGGGAGGAGGCCCAGAACATCCCACATGCCGCCTGGCAGATGCCCGAGGGTGAGTGACCTCCTTACAGGGTGGTGGGGGAGCGGTGTCGGGATGGACATGGTCACAGATCTCAGGCAGGCCGCTCCGACCCCTCCGTTCCCTGGGCTAACACTGGGCCTGGGTTCTGGAAGTGCTTCGGGGGGGTGTGACATGTCCAGACCCAGGTACTTCTAGAAAGGTGCTGTGTCCTGCTGCTTACAAAGAAACCGGAGCCAGGAGCTCTTCCCCACGGAGCCTGTGCATCCAGCCGAGGCCTCTGGCCCAAGAGGGACACAAAGGACTCTGACCTGGTGGCTGCCTGCAGAGATCACACGGCGCCCGAGTCAGCACTCCAGCCCCAGGCCCTGGCCTCAGCAGGTGCTGGGGACGCAGGCTCCAGCCTCAGCTGCCTGGCCTCACTCGGGGACTGCTCAGCCTCAGGCCTGTGCCCCCCACAAGCCGGCTCTGCCCACAGGCCTGGGGACTGCTGTGAGTCAGCCTGGTGCCCCGGAGCCCAGCCTGGGGACACTCTAGCCCAGGGTACCTCTTGCCACTGAGGCCAGCTTCGTCCGGGCAGGAAGGGCAGTCTAGAGGGACCAGAGGGTCGGGCCACATGCCAGCCCCAAGGTGAGGACCGCAGGGAGGCTTCCATCCTGGAGACCTGGCCTCCCCTTGGCCCCCGCTCACACGTGCGGGAGCTTCTTGGGCTACCTTAAAGCCACTTGGCAGAAACAAGAAATCCAAATAAAAACCCAGGCCTGAAGGAGTCCTCGGCTCTCTGGCCAGGAGCAGGGATAGGGGGATACTTCCCCGACTTGGCCCTCCCTTGGAGGTGCCATGCTCCCTTTCCCACTGGCCCAGCTGAGAGCAGAGCAGTGGCCGGCTTGGGGGGACCAACACCTGGTCCCCCATCTCTCTGGCCATTTGCTCCTCTGCAACCAGGAGGGGTGGGAGGAGGTGACCCGTCCCCCGGGGCCCCTACCTATAGCATCTGTGTGTGACTGGGAAAGTTGTGTACCCTGGCTGAGCCTGCCCAGCCCAAACCACCCACGCCCGCCTTCCCCCTATCTAGGGTGAGCCAGACACCCACAGAGGCTGGGCATGAGGGCACTGCAGGTGTCCGGCCAGGCTGCAGCCCCCAGGCGGCACTTCGTACAAAGACAGCCACGGCAATGGTGAGGGGCCTGGATTCCCCAACTCTGTCCTGCCCTGGCCTGGCCCCAGCCCCAGCCCCAGTGCCCCTCCTAGGGGCTGCAGCTGGCCACGCCCCTGCCCCACCCCGCCCCTCCTGCCTGTCCAAGAGGCCTGTCAAGGATATCTCAGAGCTAAGAGTGAGGTGGGGTCCTGTGCCCCCAGCCGAGAGACACACCTTCTCTGTGTGCACGCATGTGGGTGGGTGCAACCCAGAGATAGGAAAGGGCCGCACCGTCTCCTACCCCTCGGCCTTGGGTCCTTATAGTCTCCTGGTGGTCTGACCCCAATGTAGATGTGTGAAGAGCTGAGGTGGGGGCAGGGCTGGGCTAGCTGAAACCCAATTTTCTTCCATTGTGGGGGCAGGGCTGCCTAATTGAACCACGTTTCCTTCCAGTGGGTGGTACCCAGAGCCTGCCCCTGCTGACCTGTCTGCTAGCTAGTAAGTACAAGAGTCTCTCCTCGCAGAAGGAGGCAGTCACTGGGCTCTGAACCCTGGTGGGTAAACTGAGGCACAGAAGGGACTTGCCCAAGGTCTCACAAACCCCCAAGAGCCCCAGACTCACTGGAAATAGGCCTGTGCCTGCCGCCTGCAACCCAGAGCTCTCACCGGCCAGTGGGCAGGCCCTGGGGTGCAGGTGGGACCGCTCCAGCTAGCAGACGCATGGCCGCCACAGCGTCAGCGATGCCACAGTCGGCCCACACCTCTGCAGCAGGCCAGCTGTGGGCAGCATCTCCATGTGCTCTGCACAGCACGCATGGGGTGCGTACCACGATCCGCTTCTCTGAGATAAGGAGACAGCCCCCAGAGAGGAAGGGCTATGCCCAAAGTCACAGCCAGAGGCAGCGAAGCTGGGGTTTCAACCCGATTGGTCTCCCTCCCACAAGAATGGAAATCTGGGCTCACGTCAGCGATTCTTCCCTGGGCACATGGGCATAGCCTGCATCTGGGGGTCTCCGATAGGCTGGTTGGCTGTGGCCAGACCCGGAGGCCTGTGGGCAGGGGTCTCCCCTCCCAGCTACCCCCAGATGGAGCCAGGGTGCTAAGAAGAGGCAGTGAGGGGGCACCCTGCATGGAGGCCGACGAGGACCTGGAGAAGAGTAAAGGTGCATGCTGGGAGTGCACGTGGGGCTGGCAGCCCACAGCCTTCCCATGGCTGGTGCTCTGTGTGGGGCCACCCAGATGCCTGTGTTCCTTGGGATCTGCCGCCTGATGGTCACTAGGACCCGGGGGCCAGGCCTGAGGCAAGGGTGTGTGCCAGTCAGAGGGCAGGGGGGCCTGGGCAAGGCTTTAGGCTCCCAAGCTGGAGCCTGGTGGGGAAGGGCTTTTGCTGCGAACGTTGGCACCTGCCAGTCCCTGTCCACAGGGAGGAGACGGGGCTTATTTACGGCTGGGTTTAGCCAGGTGGCACCCTGTCAACCAGAACTGACACCATGGCGCCAGCTATTTCCTGTGCAGTCCTCACTGCCCCACTGACTGCAGGCACCGCAGAGGGCCGAGAACAGACGTGGGACGTGGTGAGAGGGACTGGTGGTGATGCTTGGCTGCCCACCAGCGTATGGTGGTCTCCAGAGACTCCCTCACGTGGCAAATGTGGCCCCTTGAACCCCCGACCTTGGCTAGTGCTGCCACCCCGTCTTCACCCGATTCACGTACACATAAGGCCCCAGTCGAGCGCACAAAACCAGAGCTTTTCAAAACCAGAAGTTGGAAATCTGGCTTCTTGAGAGAATCTGAAACATCCCCAGCGTGGGTGGACAAACCGCGGGCAGCGTGTGCTGCAGGCTGTGATGTGGCAGCTGTTGCCCTTGGAAGGGGCAAGCGCGCCCGGCTGCCACGCTCCCCACCATTCACCAGCGTCTCCCCATTCCCACACCGGGCACGTGTCACTCTAATGCACGTCCCCTGCCCTGAGGGTATCTGAGTCTGCTGCCCAGCCCTAAAGCTTTGACTACCTGAGACTCATTTCCCAAGAACAAGTCACCTCCTTGTCTTCCCTGAAGCCTTCCTCCAACCCTCCCCTCCTCAGATGCCCACTCTGCACTCCATGGTAACTGTGTGGACCCCATCACAGCACTCATCAGTCTCCTAGAATTCTTTGGTTACCTGTGTGCTGCCCACTCCACACTGAGATCCCTGAAATCAGGTACATTCTGTTGGTGGCCTCATGGCCTTGGCTCGTAGTGGGCACAGGAGCAGTCAGCCAACTACCTGAGTGGACAAGCAGGCAGCCTCCTTCCTCCTAACCACTGGGGACTGTGGGTCATCGCCCGGCATCGGCTCCCTGTGAGCCCCGGCCCTCCTAGAAATATGGGCTGGGGGGCAGTCCCTCCCCATGAGTGGAGGGGTGTCAGGCAGACAGGCAGGTCCTTGGGGCTCAAGGCCTTGGTACCCTGGCCTGAATTCACCCTTCTGGTCCTCCCTAGAGCCCAGCTCCAGCACAAGGGGCCACATGTACTTCACCTCCCTGGGGGAGGCCCCACTGCTTGAGACCCCGGGCACCTAGGCTGCAGTACCGATACAGAGAATTGCCTTCTGGAGACTAACTCCCCGGATGGAGCACCCTCTCCTACATCTAGACAGGTGGGAGCATGCTGGCCACCCCACCGAGGCCAACACACAGATCGGGCCGGCCCTGTTTCTGGCCGGTGAAGCTGAGCCCTATGTGGCAAGCCCCCCACCCTGCCCCGGCCACCTGCAGCCCTCTGTGCTTTGGTGAAGCGGGCACCAGTGCTCCAGGGCAGGGGCCTAGGAAGAGCCGCAGGCGCCAGTAACGGAAACAAAAGCTCACAGAAGCCGGGTAGGCGCCACGCCAACAGCCGGGGTCCCGGAGGCCTGTCGGGGAACCCATCACCCCAAGGGGCCCCACTATCAACCGGGCCAGACCCAGACTCCCTAATGCGGCCCACAGGGGGCCCTGGACTGGCCCCTGCTTACACATCAGCTGCCCCCTCTCCCCGCCCCCCATCACTCACCTGCCCCTGCCTCACCGGGTGCCTTTCTCGGCCACCTCCTCTGCCTGGAACACCCTCTCACCTGCCTCCCTCCACAAGCTCCAACTCAGAGATCCCTGCCCTGTGGTCCCCAGGACCTGTCCTACCCCCTGAATAAACGCATGCTGAATGAACAAAGACCTGGAGGGTCTCTGGGACACAGGCCTGGGGGATCCAGTTGGAACATCCAGAATGGGGGCTGCCAGGGAGGGGCACCCCCAGAGTGGGTAGCTCTGTCCACAGACCATGACACCCAGTTCAGGGCCACAGCGTAGACGCAGCTCCTGAGTACCCCAACTCCGGCCCCAGGCAGTTGGCCATCGCATCCCCCAGGACGCCCACAGGATGTCCAGACAGAAAAAGTGGCTTCTCTTTTTCTCCTTTTTTGTTTACAGGAAGCTTTGAGAGCCAGGCCTCCCTAATTGCAATGACTAGAGGACTCAGGCTCCCACAGCCTGGCTGCTCCACTGCACACTGGGAGGCGGGGCTGGCGGAAGAGCCTGGGCTTCGGCCATGGGAAGGGCTGGCCCTGACCTCTGTGTGACCTTGGCCAAATAGCCACTCACAGCCTCCCTTCTCTCATCCTGAAAGAGGGGCTGGAAAGAGCCCGTCCCAGGGCTACAGTGGAGATTCACCAAGATGATGCAGGTGGTGGCCATGGCAGGTGCTCGCTGGGGTGGTGGCTGGACAGGTGGATGGGGATGGACAAATAGACGTTAGAAGGATGAACGGATGGGCAGGGATGGACAGATGAATGGAAGGCTGGGGATGGATGGATGGATGGACAGATGGGTGGGTGGATGGGTGGATGGACGAGTGGACAGATGGATGGATGGGTGGATGGAGATGGATGGATGGGGACAGACAGAAGGATGGATGGCAGGCCCTGCATCAGGGTGGACAGGGGACAGATGGATGGGTAGATGGCAGAAACTGCATCGGGGTAGACAGGTGGACAGAGACAGACAGATAGATGGACGGACGGATGGACGGGTAAGTGGTTGCTCCCAGCAGGTCCTCATGCTGGCCCTGGCCTCATCAGAACTCACATTAGCCTCACTGTCTGGAGAGCAGGCCCCATCTCAGGAGATGGTGGGCAGGTCTGATGCGCAAACACCTCAGAGGGCTTTCCCCGTGGGGCTCTCAAGAGAACCTCAAGGCCATGCCCAGCCAGGCCACCAGGCTCAGAGTGCTGCACTCCTGGCCCTCAGTGGCCAAGCAGGCCCTGGACAGCTGACGCCCAGACCCTGTAGAGACACCTGTGTGGCTGTGCCCGGAAACCGGTGGCAAGGGACCACCCTGGACTCAGACAGAGAAGGGGAAGCTCCTGTGGGTGCGGACCCAGCCCGTGTCCCCTCCAGGCCGATGGGACACTCCTCTTAGAACACTACTCCTGGCAGTGCCAGTCACAGAGAGTCCTACCCCTGGGGACCTGGTGAGGGGCTGTCACACTTCTGCTCACTTGGTTTTCAGAGCAGCTGGGGAGGGGTTGCCTCTGCTCCATCTTACAGCTGACCAAATGGAGGCTCAAAGCCGGTGCTGGGAGACCTGCCTGCAGCCTGGGCCAGGGCCCACCGGGAGCTGGGGCCTGGGCCAGCAGGTGGCCGGCAGGGCTCACCTAAAAGGTTTTGGCAGAGGGATGGACCTGAGCACAAGGCCTCAAAACAGAGGAGCCTCTTGCAGCTGTTCACAATATTTTGATAAAAACATGTTAAGCACCTGGTGTGTGTTTAGATTTAAAAGAGCTGACTCCGCCCCTCCCAATGTGCACTACAACGGCCAGATCCCCCAGAGTTCTGCATGCACCCTCACCCAGGGGCACACGCTGGGCTGAGGGCGGGGCACTCACTCGAACCGCCCCAGAAGTGCCACCCCACCTCTCCTTTTCAGGCCAAACCACATGGGGGTGGAGAAGCCCCATGTCTAGCCCAGTGGCCCAGGAGAAAGCAGGGGTACAGAGAGGTGGGGCTGTCCTCTCCCAGGGCTCAGTGTGCCCCTGCTAGTCCTGGGGACGCTGGAGTCATTCAGCCCCACTATTTCAGAGACTAGTGTCATCTCCACCGCCACTCACAGACCTGAGTGCTGCGCTGGGGGATATTTTTGACAGGTGGTGGTGACACTGATGGGGACTTGCTATCCTGGGTGGTGACCCCCATATTCTGCCCAGTGGGCAAAGAAGCTGAAGCTGAGGGATGGGTGAGGGGCCTGCCTGGAGCCCTACGCCGCTGTCTTAGGCAGGTTTGGATGTCTCTATGAAGGGGGCTCAGGAGAACTGGCTCACACCATCACAAGGCAGGTCCGTGAGAGGCCGTATGCAGGCTGGGGAAGAGAGAAGCTGGTAGTGGCTCAGTCTGAGGAGTCCAAAAGCCTCAAAACCAGGGAAGCCGGCACTGCCTGAGCGCTCCCAGCAGACCACTGATGCAAGTCCCGGAGTCCAGAGGTCGGAGAACCCGGAGTCTGACATCCAAGAGCAGGAAGCATCCAGCACAGAAGACGGATGAACGCCAGAAGACCCAGCAAACGAAGTCTCCACTGCCTTCCACCTGCTTTGTTCCAGCCGTGTGGGCAGCTGATGGGACGGTGCCCACCCACACGGAGGCTGGGACTCCCTCTCCCCGTCCACAGACTCAAATGTCAGTCTCCTCTGGCAACACCCTCGCACTTTACCAGCCCAGCCATTCGGGCCTCCTTCAATCCAACCAAGCTGACACCTCATATTCACCATCACAGTGGCAGGGCTGGGCTCACACCTGCAGCCTCCGTCCTGGCCTATTTGTGGGGAAGCAGGTCCCTGACAGTCAGGCCTCCCCACTGCCCACCCAGCTTCATGGTGCCCTCTGCTCATGGGACAGGCTGCCCCTCCCTGGTGGTGTTTAGGGTCCCATGTGTAGAGCCTTCATTCCAAGAAAAGCTCGGCCCCCGCTTAGCGACGCGGCTGCGCTAACTCCACGTTCTCCAGGGATTCACGCGGGACCTCCTGCGGGTGTCGGCCCACTGTGCATGTGTCTGCTTAAAGGGATTCGTGCAGGTGCCTCAGGAAGGAAATGACACCACTACACGCCCGCCTGGATGGCCAGCGTGGAGAGGTCCGGCCACGCCATGTGCTGCAGAACGCGCGGGGCCGTGGGAACTCACGCGAGGCTGGCGGGAGCGCGTCATACACATCAGGCACGCTGGAGAGACATTTGTCGAGAATCTCCCACAGAAACACATGCACGCCACGGGACCCCGCAGCCCCGCTCCGGAGTCACATGCATGAAGTCACATGTCCAAGAGCCGTGGACATGCCTTTTCTGATCAGCTCTGTTCACAGGCACCCTAAGCCATGGACAGGCCTTTTCTGATCAGCTCTGTTCACAGGGACCCCAAGCCAGAAACCGCCCAAAGGTCCAGCAACAGTGAAATGATGAATACATCTAACATCGCCCACAGATGCCGCAGGACGGAGCCTGTACTAGGACACATCCAGAGGAAGTTTGAGGGGTGGCTCAGAAACCACAGTAAGGAAGGAAGGAGATATCCACACCAGAGGCCTGGGAATTTGAGCAAGAAAAAACTTAGTTTTGAGTTCCCTGGCAGCCAAAGCAAAGATGGAATCCCTGTGGGTTACACAGAAATAGATAACTGTTTAGGAGGGACAGCCTTCCCAGCAGCACAGGCCAGGGTGTGAGGGGCGTGCGTGGCCTTCTGCGTGGCCTTCTGCGGCAGCTGAGGCTCCAGCAAAGGCTCTGGGAGCTCAGAAGCCATCCTTCCCCCATGGGCAGACCCCTGGCCATCTCCGATACATGCAAACTCCGAGGCACCTGCTGTGGCTCCCTGGGGACAGCTGGGTTCTGGGCCCAGACTGCAGGCCTCCTCCTGCCCTTGGCAGCCTGCTGGGTGCCCTCCTGATGCCCCCACCCAGGTCGCAGCGGATGGGGAAGTACAGAGCTGGGGCTGATCCTTCTCCAGTGCCTACCCCCACAACCCTGCCCAGCACCCCCAAGCAGGAAAAGTCACTCCAAAGGCCAGTGTGATGGCAGAGGGGACCAGAGGCCCTCATCTGGGGAGGAGTCGTTCCAGCAGAAAGAGGGAGGCCCAGTCTCATTAAATGACACGGTGTATTCGTCTGTTTTCACACTGCTAATAAAGAAATACCTGAGACTGGGTACTTTATGAAGGAAAGAGGTTTAATAGACTCACAGTTCCACATGGCTGGGGAGGCCTCACAATCACCACGGAAGACAAAGGAAGAGCAAAGGGGCCGGGCGTGGTGGCTCATGCCTGTAATCCCAGCACTTTGGGAGGCCAAGCTAGTCTGGAACTCCTGATTTCATCACTTGAGATCAGGAGTTCCAAACTAGCTTGGCCAACATGGTGAAACCCGTCTCTACTAAAAAATGCAAAAATTAGCCAGGTGTGGTGGCATGGGCCTGTAGTCCCAGCTACTCGGGAGGTTGAGGCAGGAGAATTGCTTGAACCTGGGAGGCAGAGGTTGCAGGGAGTAGAGATCACACCACTGCACTCCAGCCTGGATGACAGAGTGAGACTCTGTCTCAAACAAACAAACAAACAAACAAACAAACAAACAGAAAAAGAGCAAAGGGACATCTCACATGGTGGCAGGCAAGAGAACGTGTGCAGAGGACTCCCATTTATAAAACCATCAGATCTGGTGAGATTTACTCACTACCTTGAGAAGAACACGTGAGAGACCTGCCCCCATGATTCAATTGCTTCCCACTGGGTTCCTCCCATGACACATGGGGATTTTGGGAGCTACAATTCAAGATGAGATTTGAGGAGGGACACAGCCAAACCAGATCTCACCGTAAACAAAACACTGTTTATTTTAGAGACCGGGTCTCGTTCTGTCACCCAGGCTGGGGTGCAGCAGTGATCACAGCTCACTGCAGCCTTGAATTTCTGAGACAGTTATTATTTGTTGATTAAAAATAATTTTTAATGTAAAAGTTTACTGAATTTGGCCAGGGATGGTGGCTCACACCTGTAATCTCAGCACTTTGTGAGGCCAAGGTGGGTGGATCACCTGAGGTCAGTTCTAGACCAGCCTGGCCAACATGGTGAAACCCCATCTCTACTAAAAATACAAACATTAGCCGGGCGTGGTGGTGGGTGCCCGTAATCCCAGTTACTCGGGGTGCTGAGGCAGGAGGGTCGCTTCAACCTGGGAGGCAGAGGCTGTAGTGAGCCGAGACTGCACCACTGCACTCCAGCCTGGGCAACAGAGTGAGACTCTTTCGAGAAAAAAAAAAAAAGTTTGCCGAACTGAAGGAAAAATGCAATAGGAATTGCAGAGATATTTACAACAGGAAAGGAGATGTTTAAACCTGGGGAGTAATTAAGGCTGGTAGAGTTCATCTGCTCTGCAAAATATTACGCAGTTACGAACGATCAGCAGGGTGAGGGCAAGAAGACAAGCCTTATACGTGCCCGTGCCCACAGCTACAGAAGACGGCTGGCAGGAAACTGGAGGAAATCAACAACTGTCTAAGCATACACTTTTTTTTTTTAAGTTCCCTTGGCTACAGCGATGCTGTCTTTTTTTTTTTTTTTTTTTTTTTTTTTTTGAGATGTAGTCTCACTCTGTCTCACTCTGTCGTCCAGGCTGGAGTGCAGTGGTGTGATCTCGGCTCACTATAACCTCCGCCTCCTAGGTTCTTGCCTCAGCCTCCTGAGTAGCTGGGATTACAGGTGCGCGCCACCATGCACGGCTAATTTTTTGTATTTTTAGTAGAGATGGGGTTTCCCCATGTTGGCCAGGCTGGTCTCAAACTCTTGACCTCAAGTGATCCACCTGCCTCGGCCTCCCAAGTGCTGGGATTCTAGGCGTGAGCCACCGCACTCGGCCAGTGCTGTCTTAATAACGTGTATAATAACCGCAAAGTCTCTAGTTTGGTGGTGGCGCCATTCCACAGAGGTACTGAGGAGGCTGAAAGGTCAAGGGTGTCCTGCAGCCCCGCCAGACTCGACGAGGGCCTGGTGCTCAAGGGCTGTGGGAGGGACGATCCAGGCAGCCCTGGCACTGGGCAGCGCAGGCATGGCAAATGCCACCTGCTCCGCAGACCGTATCAGTAAATTATGGAGTGAGGGACAGCCCTGATCAGCTGAGGAGGCCCTGGAGCCGGTGAAACCTCCTGCGTCAAACTTACGTGACGTGGAGACCACCCAGGGCTCGTCCATCCTCGCCCCAGACCCTCTGCTCAGCCACAGCCACTGGGGATGTTGCGTTTGGGTCTCAAGCCTGCTACCCTCTGGACAGGGTGTCCTGGGGATCTGCCCAGCAGGTCCATGGTCGTGCCTCACTCGGGGCCACTTGGGGAAGACCTCTCGTCAACCCCCCCTCCACCCCGGGGAGGAGGACATGGGAGGAAAGCTCAGGTCATGCGGCCAGCACACGAGGGCTGGGACGCGGAGCCCAGTGTGACTCCAATGCTGGAAACAACTGCAGGGAAACAAGAGTGAGCCCCCAACCTGAGAGCTGGAGGGCCTTAGGGTGCTACTCCTCACATCTCAGGTGTGGAAACCGAGGCCTGAGACGGGCAGATGCTGCACCCGAGAGGATAAGTCCGTGTCCCTCCCGAGAGCGCAGCCTGGCTCTGGGCTGACGGGGCTACCTGCCTGCCACCCATGGGCTGCAGGACCCGAGCAGAAAGAGGTGCTCTCGGCTGGCTTCCCAGGATACTCCTACCTGGACTTGCAATCCAAGGGCCAGGACAGGGGGCATGTGCCATCTTCATCAGTTCCTCCACACAGATGGGGACACTGAGGCATAGCACAGGGACCCAGAGCGGGCCAGTGGGGAGGGCAGCACCCTCCCCCTGTATTTACTCAGCAACTTGCACCCGGTTCCCCAAAACGCTGACTGAGGCCACCTCATTAATCACAGCTGCAACGTCATCACCTCATAAATTGTCGAAGCGGCCCAGTGAGGGTCCATTCATTCTGGCCCCAGGGACGCCAGCCTGCCTGGGGCGGTGTGCCCCACACTGGGCCGATTGTGCCCGCAGGGACCCCATCCAAGCTGCCTGGGCTCCTGGCGGGCTGCTGTGTCCTGGACGATTCCTAGACGGAATCTTGTTTTCTCCATTTTCATCTCCAGGCCAGGGAGACAAACTGCCCTCCAGGGCACTCAGTCAACACAGTTCTGCTTTTCCTCAGACCCTGGTCCTGTCCCACTATTTACTGTGAAGCCATAAACCAAGTAAGACAGCCCCAGGGCCTCCAGGAAGGCCTGGACACAGCTCCACAGCTCCCACATCCTGGCTGCCAGCCATGGGCGTGGTGGTGGCTGGGGCTCAGTGGTTCTCAGGAGGGCGCCGGAGAGAAGGGGAAACTGAGGACTGGAAGGGAAATTGGGTACTTGGCAACAACTTAGGCTCAGGATTCTAGGCCAGGGCTTTTCCCAAGTTCAGGGAACACCCCAGTGACTCATTTTCCCCGTCAGTGACCTTAGGGTCTCACCGTGAAAGCTCAAACCTGGGCCCTAGGTCCAGTGTGCTTTAAGGGCTCAGCTATGCTGCAATTCGAGCTGATAGGGCCAGCCCAGGACTGGGTGAGTGCGGCTAAGGGATCTCCCTCTTCAGGGTGCTGAGAGGGTTGAGGCTCCATCAGGCCCAGGTGCCACCTGCCAGGTTTTGGCTTCCCAGTGAGAGATGCAGTGCACAGAGCCTGGCACTCCCAGGCAGCCCACCCCACACTGTCCCTCACCTAGTCATATGCCAGACCACACTGTGCCAGCAAATGGGGCTTTATACTGCAGTTAAACATCCATAAGACTCACCTCCTCTTATTGTCCCCCAACCCCAAGATTTCATTTCTTGACTAATTTTACTTGCTTATTTAATCATATAAGCTTGAGCGCTGACTCACCTAGGGTGCGTTACAAGGTGGGGAGAAGGAGGGACGAGAGCAGATGAACCTCCTGGCATCTTAAATTGTCCCTAAACAAAGTTCTTCACCACCAGGCAGAGTCTAATTTGCTCCTCAGAGCCCTCAGAACCAGGAAGTGTTGCTAGCTCTATTGTCAGAGACCCAAAATCAGAAAAGATGAGAATGTTTCTCAAATGTGGCTGCTCTCTGGAATCAGCTGCGGAGCTCAGAACAATTACTCCTGCCTGTCAGAAGTTAGGATGCAGCTAAAGCAGGACTCAGAGGGAAATTTATAGCATCAAATGGTTGTTAGAAGAGAGGAAAGATCTGAAATCAATCATTGAAGCTCCCATCTTAAGAAAGTAGAAAAGGAGCACAAAATAAACCCAAAGCAAGCAGAGGAGGGAGTAACAGAGATACCGACACAGTGCTGGCCACCTGCTGTGTGGCCTTGGGCAAGTCCCTTTTCAGGGCCTCAGTGTCCGCAGTGACTTTGTCCTAAACCTGATGTTCTCTGCCTGGGCTTCCTGGAACCCCAGGCTTCCAGAGAAACCAGGGGTTGGGGGACAGCCCAGGGGTAGGAGCCAGGCTGCCTCATCCTCAGAAGGCCGCCCTCACACTGCTTCCATGGTGGGGGAGGTGGGGGTGGGGGGTTGGTATGGACTCTGTCCTCCAGCCCCAGGCCTGCACCTGTGGGAGAGCCCCTGACTGCCCTAGCTCTGTCCCACCTTCAGGGGCACCCCAGCTTTTGTCTTTTCTCCCTGAGGCCCTTTCCCTCACCGGCCACTCAGGCCATGCCTGCTGGAGCCCTAGCAGCTGCAGGCCACTGGTCAGGCACAGGAGTCTTCCTTCCCTGCCTCACCCCCGCTGACCCTGAAGCAGCAGTTACACCTACTCGCCGTGCCCCTTCCCCCAGCTTATTTCCTGCACATTCCACACCCCCTTTGGGAGGCTGCTCTGCGCTCCCCACTCGAGAGAGTTGAGGAAACAGGAATTCCTCACGTTTGGGTCTGGTGGAAACTTCACAAAGGAGTGATGGTCTCAGGCCCCGGATGGGCGAGACCGCTTCTGTCTGGGACAGGGATCCTGTTTCCTGGGAAGGAGGCCCATGGCAGTGTTTACCAACGACACAGTCCCAGCCCTTGAGCTCACGCACAGCCAGATGGATTCAAAGCCATCCTGCCCCTCCAAGTGTGCACGCCAATGGTCTGGCCTTTGTTTTGTGGACAGAGAAGCAGGCCGAAGAAGGGGATATCGCGTCCCTCAGTCACAACAAGGCTCAGCTGAGCCTCGTTGGCACCTCTGTGGGACAGGTGTGTTGTGCCGGTAGGGAACATCCTGGGCAGACAGGACCAATGCTCTCCCCTCACCTGGAGCTCCCAGCCTAGAAGTGACAAGTACAGCCATGACACAGGGGACAGGTACTGGGTGGGGGCTTGGCAGGGGAGCCAAGTCCCCTAATGGGGTCACACGGGCTTTCTCGGGGCAGCCTGGAGACGCTCACCATTGCCCATGCCTGCATCAGACCTCAATTCAGAATACTGGGTCAGGAGATATCTTTTTGGGTCAGAGCATGAGAGGCGCCTTCAGAGCCCAAGAAAGTTGCCCTCAGGCGTAGGGTTCCAGCACTTCCCCGCGGTCAAGGGTGGGAGCCGCTCCCGAGCAGCCTGGCAGTGGGGTGCTTTCCTTTGCAGACCTCGCCCAAAGCCAATGCTTGTTCCGCACCCACCCCGATAATGCTCACATACCATGTTCTCCCACTTCCATCTCACATGGCTATGGAAGGAGAGAGAGAGGGACTGGGAGCGGGATGTCACGTGGACGAGCGAATGAACTGTTCACACTATTCTGTGGAAAGAACCATGGATTGAAACCTGCAAAGCCAGTCAATCACACATTTATTTTTCTAAGGGCGGGGGGCGGGGTGGAGTGGTGGGACGGAGAGAACTTTCCTGAAAGGACCTGGCCTTGAAACGTGAAGTCAAACAACTGGATTTGGCAGGCTGACAGCTCCCGGGCCCCGCCAGCCCAAAGAACTGCCAGCCTGGCGGCCAGGGCAAGCTGAGAAATAATGAACTCATTCAGAACTGAGCGGGGCTGGAGAGCGGGGCTGCACGCAGGGGGCCTTCCAGCCAGAGGGGCCGCGGCACCAGAGACCCTGCAGGCCTGAGCGAGAGCCGACCTCACCCCCAGAGAGTCGGGAAAGGCGGGTCCGCCTGGGATGGATGAGAAAAGGTCTTGCTTGAGTCTCTAACGCAGCAAGCAGCAAGGAAGTCCCAGAGAACAGGAGTGAAGGAGGCCAATCTCAGACGAGTGATGAAAGTCGGGGGCGGGGGAGCCCTGCCCACCAGAACCTGTGCACTGAACCTGGCCCTGCTCTCCTGGCAATGGTCCCGCTCCTCCCAGCTCATTTTGCTGAGCCTGTGTGGCCACCTCCAGGACCTTCTCCTGGGTAGAATCCCGCCATGGGCCTGCGGGGTTGTGAGCTGCATCTCAGCAACTCCATGGCTGAGCCCATATCAGCTTTATTTATTTTTTATTTATTTTTTTGAGACAGAGTCTTGCTCTGTCGTGCAGGCTGGAGTGCAGTGGCACGATCTCAGCTCACTGCAACCTCCCTCTCCCTGGTTCTAGTGAGTCTCCTGCCTCAGCCTCCCGAGTAGCTGGGACTACAGGCACACGCCACCACACCTAGCTAATTTTTTTGTAATTTTAGTAGAGATGGGGTTTCACAGTGTTAGCCAGGATAGTCTCGATCTCCCAACCTCATGATCTGCCGGCCTCAGCCTCCCAAAGTGCTGGGATTACAGGTGTGAGCCATTGCGCCTAGCCCATGTCAGCTTTTTAAAGCCAAGTTTTCATTTTCATTGCCTTCCAGGCGGCTCAGAAGCCTGAATGATCGCAGGGCTCCATCCAGCAGTGGAAGCTTTTGTGGCTGGAACAGAAAAGGCATTAGGACCTGTGGTACCTGCTCCAAGTGAGACCGAGGTCCTATGTCTCAGGCTGCGAGCATAGTCACCACCAAGGAGGTGCTATAAGCTCTGAGATGCTTTATGCAGAAAAAGTCTCCTGACATTTCTGCAGGGACTGTCCCCAACGCTGCCTGACCTTGCAGCAGCAGGAACAGGTTCTGCTAGAGTCCCGGCAGAAGCATTTGTTCTTGAAGGTGACAGGCCAGCTTTCTCTGGGACGGTTCAAGGAAGGAGCACCATGAGATCATCTCGGAGCCCTCACAGCCTCGCTGCTGGGGACAGGCTTCATTTGTGGGTGCCCCACCAGGGCTATAAATAACCGCGCTGCGTTTTCCCTAACCTTTGCCCTTCCTTCCTCATTGCCAGGGCACTGTACAGCATGGGTGGAGGGTGGGCCCTCTCCAAAGCCCCCTGGACCTGACTGTCAGAGGAGGGAAGAGACATGGGAGGCCTCGGGGTGGGGCAGTGTTGGGGGAGCTGTGTCACAGCAGCTGCTCAGATCCTGAGGAGCTGGGACCCACCAATATGGATATTTTTGTGTAGACATTTGTAAAAACTTGCATTGATTTCAAAATCAAAAAGCAGGGCCGGGTGCTGTGGCGCATGTCTGTAATCCCAGCACTTTGGGCGAGCGGATCACATGAGGTCAGGAGTTTGAGACTACCCTGGTCAACATGGCAAAACCCTGTCTCTACTAAAAATACAAAATTTATCAGGGCGTGATGGCAGATAACTGGACCTCCACTTAGCGCTATCAATTTTAATCACTGAGGAGGTCGTAGGTGATTAAAATTCATAGTATTAAGTGGAGGCCCACAGCTCCAACTCAGCTACTCAGGAGGCTCAGCCAGGAGAATCACTTGAACTGGAGGTTTCAGTAAGCCGAGATCATGTCACTGCACTCCAGCCTGGGCAACAGAGTAAAACTCAGAAAAAAAAAAAAAAGAAAGAAAGAAAAGAAAAGGAAAGGAAAAAAAAAAAGCACACATGGCTGCTCTAGAAAGCAGTGCTTCCGGTCAGCTGGACCCAGGGTCACCCTGGAGGGCAGCAGAGGTGGCAGGGCTGAGGGACGCATGCTGTGCCTGTGGCCACATCTGGGCCTGACACATGAAACCCCGCCCTCAGCAAGTGCCTGTTCACTGGGTCCTGTCTTCTCAAACTTCTGCTCTCCGTACAGAGCACCTGTGAGTGTGGCCTGCCTGGAGGGGGCAGTGGCAGTGGGGCTGTCTATCAAAGCTGGCAGCCAGTGGAGGTGGGCACTGCCGGGTGAGGTTATCATGGCCAGCAGCCCCAGCTCCACTGGGTGGGTCTGGGGTCCCCACAGAGGCCAGCAGCCCCGTTCCCAACCTGCATTCAGCACTCGGCCAGGGCCTCCCCGTCCTCACCTAGGGGAGGCATGGGAGCTCTGTGGCCACCCCTGAGACAGCCCAGCAAGCATTTCTTAGCTTTTTTCTTTTAAACTCAGGGTGGGTTTTTGTTTGTTTGTCTTGAGATGGAGTCTCCCTCTGTTGCCTCGGCTGGAGTGCAGTGGTGTGATCTCGGCTCACTGTAACCTCTACCTCCCAGGCTCCAGTGATTCTCCTGCCTCAGCCTCCCGAGTAGCTGGGACTACAGGGGCACACCACCACACCTGGCTTATTTTACCTGACTAATTTTTGTATCTTTTAGTAGAGACAGAGTTTCACCATATTGGCCAGGCTGGTCTCAAACTCCTGACCTCGTGATCCGCCTGCCTCAGCCTCCCAAAATGTTGGGATTATAGGTGTGAGCCACCACTCCCAGCAATTTTTGTATTTTTAGTAGAAATGGGGTTTCATCACGTTGGCCAGACTGGTTTTGAACTCATGACCTCAGGTGATCTGCCTGTCTTGGCCTGTCCTGGCCTCCCAAAGTGCTGGCATTACAGGCGTGAGTCACCACGCCCGGCCTCAGGGTGGGTTTCGGCCATGTTTGCAATAAACGAGCAAAGACCATGGAGGCAGAAGTGGAGGGGACATGGGCTCCTGGGAGGCAGCAGGCAGAGCTGGCCCTGGTGGCAGGGCCCACCTCCATTGGCACTGGCCACAACGCTGTCCTGATCACCCTGGCTAAGCAGCGAGCCCTGGCCTCTGAGGTGACGGAAGGAATGTAACAGTGGTGACTCAGGAAGTTCAGACTAAATCAAGACACTGAAGGTCAAGGTATAGGGGCTGGTGCCAGAGGAATAAGTGTCATGGAGTCGGCTGGAAGCTCCTCCTGCCATGAGGTGTGGAGTGGGGGGACCCCTCCCTTGCTGTCCAGGGCTGGTGTCCCAGCCTGAGGATCCCCTGACATCTGGACGGACCTCCTTACTAGGAGGATTCCCCGGTGGCCAGCAGGTGGGAGAACTGAGGCAAGGGCTGTCTGGGACCCTCTTAAACACTACCAACGCATTGCTGGGGGTTGTTGTGGGGCCCGAAGCCAGGCTGGAGGACTGACAGCCGGAAGGGGCACTCTCTGCCTCTCTGCATGCCAGCTCCGATGCGGGCTCCAGCTGGAGTTGCTCTGCCACATGTTCACAGAGACCCAGGCCTCAGGGGCACTGCTGGCAGGGATGAGGGTCCAGAGGTTGAGAGCAGAGATGTCTGACTTGGGGCAAATCTCCCGACCCCCAAAACCTTGTGAACTTCTTGAACTGTCCGCCAGATATCAGGCAACCCTTTCAGAAGGAAACGGAGGTTCTCTGAGCATTCAGGAGAACCTGGAGAAGGCTCCTGCTGGGTGGCTATTCTCACAGGGCGAGGACTTCCCTGCTCTTTCTACTTCCTGCCTTGCTCTTCTCTGCAACCCACACAGAAATCCCTTTGCTTTGTCCACTGCTGACCTCAAGCTCTGCAAAGATCAGACAAAAACGGTCCCCTCTCACATCCGTGCAGCCTTCTCTCCCAGAGGTGTGTCTGCATCTGGAGATGAATTAAAACCAAAGAATTGTGAGACCACACGCTCCTCCTTAGAACGCAAACAATGGGGCTGCACACAGCGGCGTGTGAGGCTGGCTCGTATAGGAGGGTGGGAGCTGACGCGCACATCTCCACCCTCCCTGTTCAGCGACATCACAGTGGCTGCTTGAAATCAGCCACAGTGGGAGTATTGACACCACAGAAAGTGGCAAGCACTACAAATGAGGGCTTCCCCTACCCCAGCCTGAAGAATTGTTTGTTACATTCAAAGTGCATCACTTGAACTTGATAATCCCCAAGTTCATCTCTGTTAAAAAAAATCTGTGAGATGATGTATACGCACGCATATATAAATAAGTCTGTGCTCACAGGTCCACAGCAAGGCAATTTCCAAGATAATGACAATAAAAACCCAATTACTATTAATCCAGGGAAGGTCTGTTTAATTGAGCAAACCTTTAATTATATACTTTCTTGAATAATTAAAATTGATAGTACTGGCCAGGCATGGTGGTTCACGCCTGTAATCCCAGCACACTGGGAGGCTGAGGCAGGCAGACCACGTGAGGTCAGGAGTTTGAGACCAGCCTGGCCAATATGGCAAAACCCCGCCTCTACTAAAAATACAAAAATTAGCTGAGTGTGGCGGCATGAACCTATAGTCCCAGCTACTTGGGAGGCTGAGGCAGGAGAATCGCTTAAACCCAGGTGGCGGAGGTTGCAGGTTGCAGTGAGCCAAGATCGTGCCACTGCACTTCAGCCTGGATGACGGAGCAAGACTGCATCTCCAAAAAAAAGAAAACACTCATCTAGCCAGGCACAGTGGCATACTCCTATAGTTCCTGCTGTTTAGGAGGCTGAGGCAGAAGGATTATTTAAGCCCAGGAGTTTGAGGTCAGCCTGAGCAACAGTTTTTTTTTTTTTTTTTTTTTTTTTTGAGACAGATTCTTGCTCTGTCGCCCAGGCTGGAGTGCAGTGGCACAATCTCGGCTCACTGCAACCTCTGCCTCCTGGGTTCAAGCAATCCTCCTGCCTCAGCCTCCCACATAGTTGAGACTCACATGCTTGAAGCCATGCCCACCTATTTTTTGTATTTTAGTAGAGATGGGGTTTCACTGCGTTGCCCAGGCTGGTCTCGAACTCCTGAGCTCAGGCAATCTGCCTGCCTCCGTCTCCCAAAGCGCTAGGATTACAGGCATGAGCCACTGCACCTGGCCTACGTCTCCATTTCTTAAAAAAGAAAAGAAAGATAAAAAAAATCTAACAGGAATACAGTCCCATTTATAGTAGCTCAAAAAGAATAAAACAGTAAATTTAACAATAAAAGTGCAAATTTTATATTTTAGCTTCTATTGTTTATATTGTATTATAGTTTATATTATGAACACTACAAAATACAAGAATCCCTTATCCAAAATGCGTGGGTCCAAAAGTGTTTCAAATTTCTCTCTCTATATATTTTTGATTCCGGAATATTTGCATATACATGAGCAATCTTGGAGACGGGACCTAAGTCTAAACATGAAGTTTATTTGTGTTTCATATATGCTTATGCACATACCCTGAGAGTAATTACACAATATTTTAAATAATCTTGTGCATGAAACAAGGTTTTTTGTTTGTTTTTTTTTAACGACAGGGTTTCACCATGTTGGTCAGGCTGGTCTTGAACTCCCAACCTCAGGTGATCCGCCTGCCTTGGCCTCCAAAGTGCTTGGATTACAGGCATGAGCCACCACGCCCAGCCTGAAATAAGGTTTCGATTGTGTTTTGACTGCGAGCCATCATGTGAGGATGAGGGTGGAATTTTCTACTGCTGCTGTCATGTCAGTGCTCAGAAAGTTTTGGGTTTTGGAGCATTCTGGATTTCAGATTTTTGGATTAAAATTTGTTAAAAGAAATTAGGCCAGGCGTGCCAGCCCACACCTATAATCCTAGCACTTTGGGAGGCCAAGATGGGTGGATCATGAGGTCGGGAATTCGAGACCAGCCTGGCCAATATGGTGAAACCCTGTCTCTTCTAAAAACACAACAATTAGCTGGGAATGGTGGTGCATGCCTGTAGTCCCAGCTACTCAGAAGGCTGAGGCAGGAGAATTGCTGGAACCCAGGAGGCAGAGGCTGTAGTGAGCCAAGATTGCACCACTGCACTCTAGCCTGGTGACAGAGCGAGATTCCATCTCAAAAAAAAAAAAAAGAAAAAAGAAAGAAAGAAAGAGGCCGGGTGTGGTGGCTCACGCCTGTAATCCCAGCACTTTGGGAGGCCAAGGTGGGCAGATCACGAGATCAAGAGATCGAGACCATCCTGGCCAACATGGTGAAACCCCATCTCTACTTAAATACAAAAATTAGCTGGGCATGGTGGCGCACGCCTGTAGTCCCAGCTACTTGGGAGGCTGATGCAGGAGAATTGCTTGAACCCAGGAGATGGAGGTTGCAGTGAGCCGAGATCGTGCCATTGCACTCCAGCCTGGCGCCTGGCAACAGAACGAGACTGTCTCAAAAACAAAGGCTGGGCGCAGTGGCTTACGCCTATAATCCTAGCACTTTGGGAGGCCGAGGTGGGTGGATTGCCTGAGGTCAGGAGTTCAAGACCAGCCTGGCCATCATGGTGAAATCCCATCATATAAAAAAATGAAAGAAAGAAAGAAAGAAAGACAGAGAGAGAGAGAGAGAGAGAAAGAAAGAAAAGAGAGAGAGAGAGAGAAAGAAAGAGAGAAAGAAAGAAGAAAGAAAGAAAGAAAAAGAAGAAAGAAACAAAGAAATTAAAGATCTAAATAAACAGAAAAACATCCCACGTTCATGGAGCAAAAGACTGAAGATTGTTAAGATGGGAATGGGAATACTCCCTGCTATGGTCTGAATGTCCCCCCAGAATTCATGTGTTGAAACTAAACTGGTAACATGATCCTATTAAGAGGTGGGGCCTTTAGGAGGTGATAAAGTCATGAGGGGTTTGCTCTTGTGAACATGATTAGCAATTTATATATAAAAGGGCTGCTATGAACACTGTTTGTCCCTGTTTCCCCTTTCCCTCCTTCGCCACGTGAGGACAAACCATGAGGCACCATCTTGGAAGCAGAGGGTAGCTCTTTCCCAACATCGACCTATCTTGGAATTCCCAACTCCAGACGTGAGGAAATAAATTCCTGTTCTTTTTTTTTTTTTGAGATATTGTCTCACTCTGTCGCCCAGGCTGGAATGCAACTGTGGGATCACAGCTCACTGCTACCTTGACCTCCTGGGCGCAAGTGATCCTCCCACCTCAGCCTCCTGAGTAGCTAGGACGACAGGTGCATGCTACCACCTGCTAATTTTTTATTTTTTTGTAGAGATAGGGTCTCCCTATGTAGCCCAAGCTAAATTTCTCTTATTTACAGATTACCCAGTTTCAGGCACTTTGTTATAGCAGCAAAGATGGACTAAGACACTCCCCAAATTGAGCTATGGACGTCACACAAACCCCTTCAGAATTCTAGCTGACTTCTTTGTTCAAACTGACAAGCTGACTCTAAAATTCATATGGAATTATAAAGGACCCAGAATAGCCAAAACAATCTAGAAAAAGAAGTACAAAATAGGGGGATTCATACTTCCTAATTTCAAAACTTACTACAAAGCAGCAGTAATCATGTCAGTGATCAGTGGAATAGAACTAAAAGTCTAGAAACTTTGGATTTCTAGAACATGTGTCCCCACCCAAATCTCATGTTGAATTATAATCCTTCATGCTGAAGGTGGGGCGTGGTGGGAGGTGTTTGGGTCATAGGGCAGATCTCTCAGGGATTGGTGCCATATTTGCGATAGTGAGTGAGTTCTCATGAGATCTGGTCATTTAAAAGTGTATGGCATCACTCTTGCTCCCATTCTTGCCATATGAGATACCTACTCCTGCTTTGCCTTCCACTATCATTGAAGCTTCCTGAGGCCTCCAAGAAGCAGATGCTGCTATACTTCCTGCAGAACTGTAAGCCAATTAAGTTTCTTTTCTCATAAATTACCCAGTCTCAGGTATTTCTTTAGAGCAGTGCAAGAACAGCTTTCTACAGTGGTCAAGTGATTTTTGACAAGTGTGCCATAACCATTCAAAGGGGAAAAACAGCCTTCAACAAATGCTGCTGGGATAACTGGATGCAAAAGAATAGAAGTTGTACCCTTACCTCACACCATATGCAAAAGTAAATTA
Source organism: Alouatta palliata (assembly GCA_004027835.1). NCBI lineage: Eukaryota > Metazoa > Chordata > Mammalia > Primates > Atelidae > Alouatta > Alouatta palliata. Next base: position 77,172 of record PVKV010004365.1, on the reverse strand, counting down.
ACAATGTAACAAAGACCCAACTGTTACAGCTAAAATATACAGTTCTTAGGAGAAAACACAGGGGTAAATCTTCACGGCTTCAGATTTATCAAAGGATTCTTAGAGATGCCACCAAAACCACAAGCAACGAAAAGAAGATAAAATGGACTTCATCAAAACTTTAAAATCTTTTGTCCTTTAAAGAACAACATCTTGGGAGGCCAAGGCAAGTAGATCATGAGGTCAGGAATTCAAGACCAGCCTGGCCAAGATGGTAAAACCCCGTCTCTACTAAAAATACAAAAATTAGCCAGGTGTGGTGGCACATGCCTGTAATCCCAGCTGCTCAGGAGGCTGAGGCAGATAAATACTTAAACCCGAAAGGCAGAGGTTGCAGTGAGCTGAGATTGTGCCACTGCACTCCAGCCTGGGCAACAGAGTGAGACTCCATCTCCAAAAAAAAAAAAAAAAAATACAAAAAATGAAAAGACATACCACAAAATGAGAGAAAATACAGTTGACCCTTGACAACTGGTTTTGAACTGCACAGGCCCACTTATACGCAGTTTTTCTTCCACCTCTGCCACCCTGAGACAGCAAGACCAGCTGTCCTTTTCCTCTGCTTCCTCAGCCTATTCACAGCCTACTCAATGTGAAGACAATAGATAAAGACCTTCATGATGATTCACTTCCACTTCATGAACAGTAAATACATTTTCTCTTCCTTATGCTTTTTTTTTTTTTTTAAATAGAAAGAGCGTTTCACCATGTTGCCCAGGCTGGTCTCAAACTCCTGAGCTCAAGCGATCCACCTGGCTTGGCCCCCAAAGTGTTAGGATTACAGGCGTGAACCACCACACCCAGGCCTTTATGCTTTTCTTATTAACATTTCTTTTCTCTGGCTTCCTTCATTGTGAGAATATAGAGTATAATATACATGCAAAATATGTGTTAACCAACTGTTTATGTTATCAGTAAGTCTTCCGGTAAACAGAAGGCTATTTGTAGTTAAATTTTGGGGAAGTCAAAGGTTACATATGGATTTTCTATTGCATAGGTAGCAAGTACCCTTAACCCCCATGTTATCGAAGGGTCAGCTGTACCTGTAAATCATATATTTGATAAAGCCCTTATGTCCAGAATATATAAATAACTCTTACAACTCAATGATAAAAAGGCAACTAATCCACTTTTAAAATGTGCAAGGGAGGCTAGATGTGGTGGCTTACACCTGTAATCCCAGCACTTCAAGGGGCCTAGCCAAGAGGATTGCTTCAGGCTAAGAGTTTGAGACCAGCCTGAGCAACATAGCAAGACCCCATCTCTACAAAAATAAAAATAAAAATTCACCAGTAATGCTGCTGTATACCTGCAGTCCTAGCCACGTGGGAGGCTGAGGCAGAAAGATGGTTTGAGCCAAGGAGTTCAAGGTTGCAGTGAGCTATGATTGTGCCACTGCACAATCATATTATATTTAAATATATAAATTTATTATATTTAAATATATAAAAAATTTATATATTTAAACAATAAATATATAAATTAAAATGTGCCAAAAAATCTGAATAGACATTTCTCTGAGGAAGACAAACAGACGGCTAATAAGTACAGGAAAGATGCTTGATATCACTAGTCATCATTGTAGGGAATTGCAAACCAAAATCTGAATGAGATAGTACTTCAGCCACTAGGATGGCTAGAATTAAAAAGTCGAATAAGAAGTGTTGGTAAAGGCAGGGATAAATCAGCTCTCATACACTACTGGTGGGAATGTAAAATGGTATAAAATGGTACAGCTGCTTTTGACTAGTCTGGCAGTTCTCCAAGTGATTAAAAATAGATACCATGTGAGCCAGCAATTCCACTCCTTAGGCATATAGACAAGAGAAATGAAGACCTATGTCCACACAAAAACTTGCCATTAATCTTTATAGCAGCATTACTCAAAATAGCCAAAGGCAGAAACAACCCAAATCTCCACCAACACAGGAATGAATAAACGACTGTGGTCTGTACATACAGTGGAGTATTATTCAGCCATAAAAAGAAATGAAGTCCTGATACATACTACAACATGGATGAACCTTGAAAAGATGCAGAGTAAAAGAAGACAGACAGAAAAGACTGCATACTATATGGTTCCATTCAGAAGAACTGTCCACAATAGGGAAACCCACAGAGGCATAAAGCAGATGAGTGTTTGCTTAGGGCTAGGGAGATGAGAGGTAACTGAAGGGTACAAGGTTTATTTGGGGGTAGTGAAAATGTTCTAAAATTGACTGATGGCAATGGTGTATGAATATAATAAAAACATAAATAATACACTTTAGATGAGTGAATTGTATCATATGTGAATTATGTCTCAATAAAGCATCAAAAACACATTTAACAGGAACTGATAAAGCAAATATGAAAAGCTGACATATGACATTACAAGTCAGTGAGGGAAAGGGTGGACTATTTAAAAGCGATAGCGGAACGACTGTTATCCATGTAGAAAATCACATCAAATCCCTATCTCACACCATACACATAAGTCAAATTCAAATAGATTTGGAACCTGAATATGCAAAGCAAATCTTGAGAACTCCTGAAGGAGAATGTAGAATATCTTTCTTTCTAAGTATAACATGGAGAGAGATGGATTTCTTAGACAAGATAGAAAATGCACAAACCACAACATGATTTATACATCTGATTATACTTTAAAACTTTGTCTCAATAAGGGATCATAAACAAAGTAGAAAGACAAACCACAGACTGGGAACAGATGCGTGCACCACACATAATTGACAAAACAGTGGGAGTGAAATGTATAAAGAATGGTTACAAATCAGTAATAAGCATTCCACAGTGAAGCTACAAAGGATATGAATAGGTAATCCACAAAAAGGAAGTTTCAGTGGTCAAGGTCATCAAGCATTTGAAAAAGTACTCAAGCACAGTAATAATACAGAGAATGTGGATTATATTACAACAACATACAATCACAGCCTTCAGAGAAGAAGTTTAAAGAATCTCACAATACCAAGAACTTGCCAGGATGTGAGATAACGGAGGGGACAGAAACGGCACGTCCACTTTGGGGTCATCAGCAATGTCTATCTAATTAGTAAAACAGAATATGTACGTTTGCTCCAGTGAGCTCTTCCGCATCAGAGCTTGCAAACTTCCTGGACCAAAGGAATCACTTAAGTATCTGGTAAAAGAAAAAAGATTCCTGGGTCCGAACATCAGACCCACCAGAGCAGACCTGGAAATAAGTATACTTAACAACCTTCCCAAGGTGACCATATTACCTGGCAAGTTTGGAGAACAATGCTCTGAACAACACCTAGCACCATATTTGCACAAGGAGACACATCTAGAGCTGTTTACAGTGGCATGATCTATGATCATGAAAAAACTGGAAACCGCCTACGTGTCCATCAACAGGAGACTGGAATATAAATTGTGAGACAACCATACATTGAAATGCTACAGCACAGCTCTGGCCTCTTTCCTGGCCAGCGCTGAAATGCTGATTTCCAGAGCCAGCCAGGCCTCAGAATGAATAGGTGCTATGTAAGTCTCCCCTGTTGGCACCGTGTCCGCAAATGTAGTTGAGGGAAAACTGGATGGTGCTCAGTGCTGGGATTCTTCTACCTTCCCCGGAGTTGACTGCCTCCCAGGCAGGACTGAGTCAGACTGGCCAGTGCCCCGGTGGCGGGCTGCCTGCTCAAAAGGCGCTCAGCACGCTGGTCCCAGGAGATGTTCTCAGAGAGGGGCTGTTGTTAAGCTCCTCTGGGGAATGAGACACACACCTGCTCTCAGCCCATTACATGTATCTGCTTGCTGGTAACTGGGAAGACCTGCCTTATAGCCACTCCAACGTGGAGACCCAGTGACTGTGCCTGGAACAGCCTCAGGGGCTGCAGGCAGAGGAGTGCGCCAGTCTCAAGCAGCCAGCGTTTCCCAGGCTTACACCACGGATCCCCCTGTCCACGCTATCCTGCCACTGGGAACCCCTTCTGGCCCTCCAAGGAGGCCTCAGGCCTCCCAGCAGCCCGAGATGGGTGGGGTCAAAGCTAAAGCAGCACTCAGGTCTGTGAAGAGCTTTTTTCCAGTCAGGACAAAACGGAGCAGGCACTGGCTCATGCCCCGCAGGTGCTGGGTTGCACTGGGTGGTGGGGGTGCAAGAAGGAGGGCGGAAATGCCGCTCAGCCCCTGCCAGCTTCTGATGCGTGGCACAGTGTAAGCCCTGCAGCCAGCAACTGTGCCTGTGTCCCCTTGGCTCTGTGTCGCCATAGCACCTGTCACAGTTATGCCCTTCCTGACCCTCTCCCTGCGCACACTGCCAAGGCAGGGTGAGATGTCACCTTTGAGCTCCCCCAACCCCCGTGCCTCCTGATCAGAGCCTGTCACACCAGTGACGGCTCAGAGGGTGATCAGAACTGTCTACGTCCTGCCGTTCCTTTAGAGCAGACGCTCCCCCTAAGAGGCTGAATGAATGAATGAATGAATGAGTGAGCAGATGGGAGAAGGACACAGGACAGCCAGTGACACAGAGGACCCCAAACCATGCCTGTGCCCCGTGGCTCACCTGTCAGGTGGAGACTTGCAGAGCCGCCCCTGAGGCGGTCACGGGGTACATGCTCAGTACACAGCCAGCAGCCCCTGCACTGACTTAATCTGTGTTCTCCCTTGCAAATGCCCTGGGAACCAGGTGGAGGATATCAGCAGGGAGGAATCTGTGAATGCTTCCTGGAGGTGACCGCATCTGGTGGGGCCTGGGAAGGCAGTGGGAATGCCAATGGGAGGAAGAGCAACTCAGTTGTGTGCCAGACCGCTGTCCTGGGCTTTGGAGAGCCAGGCTCTCAGCCGGGGCCACGCTAGTCCCACACCTGGCACAGAGGAAGGGGTCTGCCCAGACCCCAGAAAGTACAGCTAGGGAGAACCCGGGTGGCACTCCAGGATGGGGCTGGGTGTGCTGCTGCACCGAGGTGGGGACCAGTGTGGCCCCACCTCATCTCAAGGAGCTCAGAGCCTGGGGGCTGAGTGGTCACATGAGGAGCTGGAGTAGGTACACACAGATGTGAGGGGCCACAAGGCTCAAGTCCCGGTGTTGCCAGGGTGGGGAAGGGGCAGCCCTGAGGAAGGCCTTCCCTTGAGGGATAGGGAGGTGAAGGTATGTACATGTGTGCACATGTGTGCATATATGTATGCACGAGTATTTACACGTTTGCATGTATGTGTGCATGAATATGTACATATGTGCAAGCATGTGTTTTATGCATACATGCGTACATGTGTGCATGAGTATGTATGTGTGTGCATGTGTGCACACGTGCATGAGTATGTGTGCATGTGTGTGCATGTATATGTGCATAAGCATGTGTGTCCTTGCGTGTGCGCATATGCCTTGTGCATGAGTATGTACACGTGTGTGTGCATGTGTGTACGTGTGCACATGTATGTGCATGAGTGTGTACATGTGTGTGAGTGTGTGTATGCATGAGTATGTACGTGTGTGTGCATGTGTGCATATGTGCATGAGTGTGTACGTGTGTGTGCATGTATGTGTGTGCACACATGCATAGGATGGGGCAGAGCTGGTCACTGCTTCACATCAGGGAAGGAAAGGTAACCACAGGGTGACATTTCAAAATGAGGAAGGCAGGGCCAAGGCCTCTAAGTTCACCTGGTGCCGGCTGAAGAGGGACCTGGCTGTCCACCTGCCTCACACTCCCTGGGGAATCTGCAAGCCAGACGTGTGTCCTCTGGAGAGTCTCAAGTGACAGTTTATGAAGCTAATGTTTTTTCTTTGGATCAATAAAATCTCAGGGTGGACTCATTCCAAGGGATGTCTTGCTTTAAAGAAAAGGCTAGATGGAGGAAAAGCTATGTGGGTCGGCTAGGGGTGGGAGGTGACCTCTGTGCCCAGGAGGCTGGGGTGGTGCAGTCTTGGGCTGGCTGGGCTGGCTGAGCCACCCTGGCCTCGGCCATCAGGACACACAGCCTGGAGGTCAGGAGCACAGGCTCAGGACCCATCAGCCCACGTGGCTCTTCTCCTGGCCCAGCACAGACCCGCCTGGTCAGGTTATGAAACCTTTCTGACCTCTGTTCTCCTAGCTCTGAAATGGGATGACAAGGGTACCTGCTTCCTAGGGTCTGGAAAGACTGAAGTCAGCCCAACAACAGTATGCACTCAGAGACTCCATCATTCAGTGTCCTCATCCTCAAAATGCAAATTACAGTGCCTGCTTTATTTCTGGTTCAAGGCTGTTGAGTGGGGAGCCATGTACCTGGGTGCTAAGGATCACAGCTGGCCAAGCCCCCTTCTGGAGGTAGGAATATGAGGGGGTCTGGGGGTAGCTGGTGGAAAGGAGTCTGGGGTGGGATATGGGGGTTACGTACGGGGGGCCTAGCCCTGCTGCCACCCCAGCGCCCCCACTTGCTGCCTCACACCCCACACTAGTGCTGTATGTTCTGCCAGGTTCCTGATGGGTTTTTCTTTGTGTTTCTGGGAAAGCTGTATTCTCACTCTGGCCTGCCAGGTGGTTTTTAACAGGTGTGAGCGCTCCCTTAGGTAGTACAATCACAATCGCACGTGAAGTCACCCTCAGCAGCTGATAATCAAGCCTGGGGTGTTCAGTGAACACAGCGGTTAAGAAACTGGACAACGCAGAAATTACCAATCCAGTGGGAACCCCATTTCTTTTGGCTCATACCTTTCTCATGAGCCACTCATGTGTATGCATCACAGCAGACCCCAAGGCGTGTGAACCTTTCAGGGCAATGGAAGTCTCTGCTCACAGCCTGGACTCAGGCGCTGAGGTAGAAGCCAAGAAACGCTGTAGGTCCTGCCCCCAGGACAGGCTGCAGGATGCGGGTGCAGGGGACTGTCACAGAAAATCAGGGGTTAACACATCCCAGGAAGAACAAAGCAGGGGTCTGACAGGAGAGGACCTGGTGCTTCTGCCTCGGGCAGCCGGCGAAGGGCTTCTCCAAGCAAAGGGCACGTTAGGGAGTGAGCTGTGCCCCACCCCGCTGAAGCCCTAACCCCCACTGCACCCATCCTGGGAGATGCTGCAGCTTGGTTTTGTCCAATGCTCCCTATGGCGAGGCTGGGTGGTGGGCTGCGGGAAGGGCGCCTGCTGGAGGTGAGCTGCGCTTCTCAGCACACCAGGAATGCAGGCCACCTCATGATGTGCCTTGAACCTTGGTCACCCGGCCAAGTCTGTGTCTAGCAGCATTCTCCACTGTAAACCTCCTATTTTGCCCTTTGTAGTTGTTAAATATTTGGGGTGAAGGGAATTACTTTAAGACTCTGCAAATATTCTGTTTCTGCTTAAACTCCCAAAGGCTGTTTTGAGGCTGCCAAGTTTGAGATAGTTCATGATGGCAAGGGGGAGGTCACGTGGCTGCTGGTAGCAGCTCCTGAGCTCAGGGGAGGGCCCGGACGGAGGCAGAGGCTGGAGAAGCATCATCTGGCTGGGTTTAAAGCCACAACCCAGGTGGGTCCTCTGGGGAAAGAGTGGAGGAGGACAGCAGTGGGCTCAAGCCAAGCCACCCTAGAGCCCATGACAAGGAAGATCAGGAAGGGACGGAGGCCACAGAAAGGAGGGCGGGGGCAGTGCTTCAGGATGGCGGCCCCTCTCCTGCCTCTGGACCTCTGACTATGCCCTCCCCAGGCTTGGGCTCCACTCCCTCCTGCTCTGTCCCTGCAAACCCCCTTCTGGCCCTACTTAGCCAAATCAGAGGCTGCCTCCTCCAGTGCCATTCCAGGCGCCCTCGGCGCAGCCGAACTCAGGAGTTTGGCTGACCCTTGGGTCAGCACGGGTGTGGAGTACGAGTCAGCCCAGGACCAGCTCCACATTGGAAGCTTTGCAGCCCCCGGTGCCCACTGCTTCTGCACACAACACCTCCCACAGATCAAAGCTGTGCTGAGCTCCCGCCGGTCTTGGAGCCAGGCTCTCTGCCTGTGAAGTTCTGGGAACTCCAGGGGATTGTGCCAAAGGCCCTCTTCGGGGCCTTGCTCTGGGTGGCGAGCGAATCCGAATCTGTGAGCGCCCTTGTGGGGGGTAGCTCTCCTGCTGCTGGCGATGCTCCCGGCTCCCACTCCCCAGCAAACCTGTGCCCCCAGCGCCACACTGCCTGTTTGCTGTGGCTGTGCACTGAGATCCATATGTCGGAAATGACTAACTGTTCTGTACGGCTGCAAATATTTTGGCAGGCGGGTGTCACACATGTGCGCGCAGACGACACGTGGTCTGATGGGAGGCAGAACTCACAGGGGCGCTGGTAGGAGCCAGCACGGGCCTCACGTCCCCTGTGCCATGCCAGGCGTTCCTGCAGCCTTCATGGGTGACAGCTGCGGGGCAGCATGGTGGCTCTAGGGGAGCCGTGTCCCTGGAGGCTGCGGTAGTGGCTTTTTGATTTCCAGTCTCAAACATAAACTCGGACCTGTCTGAGTCTCAGGTAAACAAAATCAGTGTTTGGGAACAAAAACTGCCGGGTATCAGACATGGCAATCTGCATCCCCCCACAGCCACCACAGCTAAGCCTTGCTTTCCTCGGCTACACTGAGGCTGGGTTGGCCTAGGAGGCCCAGAGCTCCATGATGTTGCCTGGGCACACTGCTCAGCAATGGGGGACAGTGGGGCCCTGTCCCCTGTGGGATGCTGATGTGGCAGCGGGCATCAGGCCTGGTACTCCCACTCCAGGGACTGTACCTTAAACAGTCACACAAGTATACAGAAGCATATGTTTGTAGTAAAATCCAAATAAAGACTGGACATAGTGGTTCACACCTGAGGACCCTTTGAGGTCAGGAGTTCAAGACCAGCCTGGGTAACAGAGTGAGACCATGTCTCTACAAAAAATAAAGAATTAGCTGTGTGTGGGGCGCGCACCTGTAGTCCCAGCTACTTGGGAGGCTGAGGCAGGAGGATCATTTGAGGTGGAGACTGCAGTGAGCTATGATTTGCACCACTGCACTCCAGCCTGGGTGACAGAGTGAGACTCCATCTCAAAAAGAAAAAAATCCAAATAAAGTCTGACGTCTCATTAATAGTGTAGGTACCAATGTCGGTTCCTTGGTTGTGACAAATGTACCATGGATGTGTGAGGTGTTCCTAGAGAAAACCGGGTGGAGAGTGGATGAAAACACTCAAACTCCACAACTTTTCTGTCCATATGAAATCATTCCAAAATAAGCTTATTTTTAACACACACACATTTACATAAGGATGTTCACTGTGACACTTGTGACGAGCTAGAAGGGACAAGGTGCACCAATCTGGGAACTGTGAGACCCACAAAGGCACAACCGCATTACACACATCGCGCAGCCGAGCATGAGGCAACTCCGTGCGCACCGACACGCCCCGAGCGCACGGGCGTCACCTCCGGGAACAGGACTGGTGGAGCCGATACTCTGCCACGATTCCAGCAAAGTACAGAGTGTGTGTTTCCACACACAACGGAGACCACAGGGCTGACGTCGGATGGGGGCAGCAGCGATTACCGCTGGGGCGCGCGGCGATGAGATGACGCCCACTGTCAAACGTCTGTATTTCTTTATTATAGGAACAGAGCATTTTCTATCTATCTATCGATCTATCTTTTTTTTTTTTTTTTTTTTTTTTTTTTTTTTTTTTTTTTTTTTTTTTTTTTTTTTTTTTTTTTTTTTTTTTTTTTGAGATGGAGTCTCACTCTGTTGCCCAGGCTGGAGTGCAGTGGCACGATCTTAGCCCACTGCTACCTCCACGTCCTGGGTTCCGGGGATTCTCTCCTGCCTCAGCTTCCCGAGTAGCTGGGATTACAGGCACCTGCCACCATGCCCAGCTAATTTTTGTATTTTTAGTATTGACAGAGTTTCACCGTATTGGCCAGGCTGGTCTCGAACTCCTACCTCAAGTGATCTGCCCACTTCAGCCTCCCAAAGTGTTGAGATTACAGGTGTGAGCCACTGCACCCGGCCTCCTGAACACAGTATTTTCTTTGCAGCATGTACAACACTGGGTGCTGGTGACCGCCACCCCTCCGTGGGTTACTGCAAAAGCCTCCTGAGCAGTCCCCCTGCTCTGCCCTCATCCCGCTGTGACCTTCTCTCAAACAGCGGCCAGAGGGACCCTTTGGAACCTAAAGGCAGGTCATGGGTCTCCTCTGGCAAGGCCCGTGATGGCCGGCCTGGCAGAAGAGAAGCAAAAGCCTTCGGAAGGCCTGCCAGCCCCTGGCTTCTCCCTGCCCAATGCTTTCCCCCAGCCCTGCAGCTACTGAGAGTGTTTCTCCAGCACCCGAGGGGCTCTGCCGTGGCTGCCTCCTCACCTGGAATGCTCCTTCCCCAGAATTCGCATTAATCTCCCTTTCCCACCCCTCACTCCCCCAGGTCTTGGTTTAAATCTCACAGTTCAGGAAGACCTACCTGAACCCACCTGTGTAATGACAGCCCTTCTCATCCTCCTACAGACACCCAGCCGCCACATTGTCTGCCTTCCTCTGCTGGCACGTGAGGCCACAGCAGAAGCCTGTGTCTCTCGCTGATGATGCCTCCTGAGGGCCAGTGTGTGCTGGCAGGGTGACCACCCAGGGAATGCGGTTAAGGAGCAAAAGGCTCAGCAACACACAAAAGCACTTGTAGTATAAGAGGTCCAAGATCCCATACGTGAACTAGACTGCGTTACCAAAGTCACGTTACTTAACCTTTCCATCTGAAACATGGGGGGCTCTGCCCTTTGCTGGTCCTCCTCCAGGCACAGGGGCCACAGCTTTCAGGCAGCACATCTTGGACGCCTCGTGCAGCGCATTCGGCCCAGCCCCTCAGCGCTCCCATTCAGCCTGCTGTTTGGTAGGTACATTTTCCAAATGGAAGCGAATAAATGTGGATTCTTCCTGCGCATTCCTATCCAGTTTTTAAAAATGGCCACTCGTTCCTCAAAAAGTTAAACATGAATTACCACATGAGCCAGGATTTCCACAACTAGATATATATCCAAGACAACTGGAAACGTGTCCACACAAAAACCTGTACGTCAGTGTTCACAGCAGCCAAAAAGTGGAAGTGTATTAGACCATCTTCACACTGCTGATAAAGACATACCAGAGACTGGGCAATTTACAAAAGAGAGGTTTATTGGACTTACAGTTCCACATGGCTGGGGAGGCTGCATAATCACAGCAGAAGATGACAGGCAACACGTCTCACGTGGGCACAGACAAGAGAAGAGAGCCTGTGCAGGGAAACTCCCCTTTTTAAAACCATCAGATCTTGTGAGATTTCTTCACTATCATGAGAACAGCATGGAAAAGACCCGCCTCCATGACTCAATTACCTCCCACTGGGTCCCTCCCACAACACGTGGGAATTCAAGACGAGATTTGGGTGGGGACACAGCCAAACCGTTATCAGAAAGCAACCCAAACGTCTATCAACTGCTAACAGATCAACAAAACGTGGCCTATCCACACAGTGGAATATTACTCAGCCACAAAAAAAGTGACACTCTGATGCACGCCATCACACAGATGGACGGTGAAGACACGATGTAAAGCGAAAGGAGCCAGACACAAAAGGTCACATATTGTCTGATTCCATGTATACAAAATGCCCAGAGCAGGCAAATCCACGGAGATTGAAAGAGGCTGGAGGCTGCTAGGGGGTGGGGGTGTACAGAGTGGGAAGTCACTAATGGGTACAGGGTTTCTCTTTGGAGTGACAGAAATATTCTGGAATTAGAAGTAACAGTCATACAGCATTGTGAATATATTCAAAACCTAAAGACAACCAGATTTTGTGTTTTAAGAGGAATTTTATGGCATATGATTATCTCAATTAAAAAATTTAAAACCTGGCTGCTCATAGGGTCACACCTCTGATTTGGGATAATCCCACTCACCAACTGTCCCCTTCATCCCACAGGCCCCTGGGCCAGCACAGTGCCCAACTCGCTTAAACACCTTGGCTGCACTGAGCTAAACCAGGCAGATCCAAATTAAGGAGCTGTGCGCAGGTCGGGGGGGGGGGGGCCCAGAGGAGGGCTGCGAGAGCCACTGTGGGTGCCGTGGGGACAGAGGGGGGCTTTTCCTCCAGTCCCTCCTAAGATTAATCCTGGAAGCCCCCAAAGAGATTGAAGCCAGGGAGGGACTTGGTCAGATCTGCTGTTACCAACCTATTTTAAACGGAAATTAACAGTCACAGTATTTCCTTGTAAAAGACCCTCCTCACCTGATATGAGGAAGAGAGGAAGTGGCCAGGTGGCCTCTGCGCTGCGAGTCAGGGCAGTGGTGACCTGGGGTCGGGGAGAGTGACTGGGAAGGGGAACGGGGAAACTTCAAGGTGCTGGAACATTCCACATCTTGATCTGTGTTGGGTTACATGGGTGTATGTACGTGCAAAAATTCACCAGACTATACACCTGATGTCCTTCACTGGGTGTTACCCCTCGACAAATATGTGGAAGAAAGAACAGAGAAACCTTGCTTGTCACTAGTGGCATTTACTAGCCCCATCTCGGTGCCGCTGCCTTCAGGTCTGTTTCCCTTCACAGCCATCGTGGCATCCGTGACGGTGGAGGTGGCAGGCGCCTCCCCCCTCCAGGCTGTGTGCTCTGTGAGACACATGTGCCCGAGGTCCCCCAGCCCTGGTTCATGGCCACAGAGTGCACCACACCACTCAGCAAATCCTGGTCGAGCGAATGAGTGGCCTGGGACAGAGGGTGTGTGTCCAGCTGCCCTGACTGCTATGTTCCTGTCTGCCTTTTTCATTCGCTTTGGAAATGCTGCCCTCCCAGCTCTGCCCTCAGACTTTCCACGACAGAACTCAGCGCCTGGCCAAGGACAGCAGAGCCAGCAGGCCCCGAGGCAGTGCCTGGAAGAGACAGCTGCTTTGCAGGCTGCCCCGAGGAGCCACTGTGCAGCATAGCCCGACAGACAACTGACGGGGCGAAAGGCCTCATTCCTACGCTTGCACAACCTCAAAACCTGATCCAAAACCAGGGAGAGAAAAAAATCCCCACTTGTGCAAGAGCCTGGGCCTCCCAGTGGCCTGTCTCACCGTCTCAGGCCAGGTCAAGCCACCAGCAGCTCCCTCCGGGTAGAAGAAAGCCAGCCATTCCTGATCCGGGGCCCTGCCTGCAGGAATGGGCCCCACCAGGCAGTGTACTTGCGGAGGTGACAGGAGCCCAGGGCAGAGAGCTGGGGCCTATCAGACCTGCCGTGGAAACAAGGCATGCCCCTCACCCCCATCACCAGCAGGTCCTGCGCTGGCCAGCCGAGCCGTGTCTTAACAGCTCGAAGCTGGGGGAGGGCGCCGGGAGTGGTGCAGGCAGAACGCGCCAGTCGCCAGCACAAGCTCATTACAGACTAACTTGGGGGGCATCCTAGTGTCCCTCGGCACCTGCCCTTACTTCTGTAGAACACAGAAAAGTTTAAAAATTAAATGAAATGAGGTGTGTAAAGGGGAGGTGAGGGTGACCGCTCCAAAGGTGGCCTCCTCCCCACTGCCCTGGGGACAACAGTCTCCCCCACAGAGCTAGGATGAAGAGCAGACACAGAAGCCCAGTGCCAGCACATGCCCAGCATCTCACTGTACCACAGGACCTGTATGAGAACATTCCAGACCCCATTCCACGGTCCGGCACTGTAAGCCTCTCGGCATACAGAGAAAGGGCAGAACTGGACACGCCTCGGAGCCGGAAGAAGCCACACCTCCCCACAGCACCACGGAGGAACTGCGCAAGCGCAGGGCTGAGCAAAAGCCCGCAGACACGAAAGGGTCCTCACCGCGTGGTTTCACCTCAGTAAAGCAAAGGAGAGAACAGAATTTTCCCAGGGCAGAGGCCAGGGAGTGGTTATCCCGGGGACAGGGTTGCAGAAAAAGGGCAAGAAGGGGCAGGAAGTGTCCTGCCTCTCGATCTGGAGTTGTTTTTAGGATGTCTTTCACTCTGTGAAAATCTATCAAATTGTACCCTTATGATATGCACACTTCTCTGTAGGTATGTTATTCTTCAACAAAATTAAAGAAATAAAAAAGAATCGGCTGGGCACGGTGCTTGTGCCTGTAATTCCAGCATTTTGGGAGGCTGAGGCAGGCGGATCACAAGGTCAAGAGACCAACCATCCTGGCCAGCATGGAGAAATCTTGTCTCTACTAAAAATACAAAAATTAGCTGGGTGTGGTGGTGCACACCTGTAGTCCCAGCTACTTAGGAGGCTAAGGTGGGAGAATCCTTGAACCCAGGAGGCGGAGGTCGCAGTGAGCCAAGATTGCGCCACTACACTCCAGCCTGGCGACAGAGCAAGACTCTATCTCAAAAAAAAAAAGAAATAGAAAAGAACCATGGAACATTACATAGCTGTTAAGACCATTCATCAGAGCAGATCATAGTGAGCTGCTGTGTCTGTGCACTCATGTATGTGCACGTGTAGGAATACGTACATGTGTGGTAAGAGTGTGTGCATGCATGTGCATGTGTGTACAATGTGTGTACAGTGTGTACTGTGTGCATGCATGTGCATGTGTGTACAGTGTGTGTAGTGTGTACTGTGTGCATGCATGTGCATGTGTGTACAGTGTGTACAGTGTGTGTAGTGTGTGCATGCATGTGCATGTGTGTACAGTGTGTGTAATGTACTGTGTGCATGCATGTGCATGTGTGTACAGTGTGTGTACTGTGTGCACGCAGGTGTGTACAGTGTGTGTACTGTGTGTACTGTGTGCCTACATGTGCATGTGTACAGTGTGTACAGTGTGTACTGTGTGCATGCATGTGCATGTGTGTACAGTGTGTGTAGTGTGTACTGTGTGCACGCATGTGCATGTGTGTAGTGTGTACAGTGTGTGTACTGTGTGCATGCATGTGCATGTGTGTACAGTGTGTGTAATGTACTGTGTGCATGCATGTGCATGTGTGTACAGTGTGTACAGTGTGTGTACTGTGCGCATGCATGTGCATGTGTGTACAGTGTGTGTACTGTGTACTGTGTGCATACATGTGCATGTGCGTAGTGTGTACAGTGTACTGTGTGCATGCATGTGCATGTGTGTACAGTGTGCATACATGTGCACGTGTCCGTGTTTGTGCACTGCACATACGTGCATGTGTAAGTACATTAGTGTGCATGTGTGTGCACATGTGTGTCTAACCGAGGAGAGTAGCAGCCCAGTCAGCCACAGATCACAAGCCACAGGTGGGAACACAAGTGGCTGCTGTGGCTGGCTAGACTGCTGACCAGCAGTGTCAAGCCAGAGCGTTGCCGAGTGGTCACTTGGTGAAGTTAAGAACTCCAACAGCCACAAAGAACGCCTTCACTCGTAACACTGGTTACTATCTATCAAGCATTGTTATGAGCCAGGCGGTCAGCCAGAACCTCACTTACATTTTCTATTCTCTTATTTATTCCCACTCATGAGTGGCAGGGGCCGAGGCTGAGAGGGGCGGCCAGGGGTGTGTGGAGGGTGGTCAGCGGCCGAGCAGGGATGTGATGCCCACAGCCCTGGTCGGCCCGGGTGTGCACTCACTCCCTGGTTTGTGTCTTCTCTCTGATTTAGTAAATGCTCACCACAGTTTGCTCTGCCCAGGCCTGTAGACACAGCTGACCACGACAAGGCCTGCCCACCCGGAGCTTCCAGTCCACTGCAAGGACAGGTCCCGACACGATCACAGCGGAGGTCTGGACAAAGGGCCGGGGCACCCCAAGGATGGGGCTGCAAGGGCCCCTGCCCTCAGGACTCCTGGGGCAGGACGAGGGCCCGCCTCTGAGCTCCTGGAGTCCTGGAAGCCCCCACAGCTGGCCTGCACCCCTCTCTGCAGGCCACCTGGACCCCCACTCTCCCTCTACACTGGGAGCTCTGCAGGCTGAGCAGGGCCTGCCTCTGTGGGGTCCCAGTGCCTGGAGGTGCCATCTGGAGGAGAGCTGGATGGTGGCGGGTGTGGGCTGCTCACAGAGGCGTGTGACCAGCACTGCTAGAAATGGGGCCTGACCTTGGGAGGGACGCTCCTGCCCCTGGACAAAGTGCAGCGAAATCCAACAGAACCCCAAACGGCCTCCCCAGGCCTGGCTGTCCCTCAGACTCTCAGCCTCCTCCCTCTGTCTCAGGTGCCCCTGACCTCCCACCGCACAGCCTCATAGTGGCCAGGCCAAGTGTCTGCTGGGGCTCCATCCATCAGCCCTGCATGAAAGATCCCAAAAGGCAGGAGTGTGCTGGTAATTGGCTCTCCAGGGGGCTGGGGGAACCCTGGTATGTGCATTTGCCAACCTCCATGGTGTAAATACTTCCACCATGGCCAATTTCAAGCTACAGAACAGAGTTAGCAAGAGACGTCACAACTGACTCCTGCCAGCTCGTCCAAGCAGGCTCCAACACCCCGGCGTGGTGACAGTTTGGGGGACACCAGAGGAGGCTGGGCAGAAGCTGCAGGGGTGGCCGGCTCCCGAAGTCTTCCTGCCCTGCGCCCCCAGGGGTCAAGTAACTGGTGTATCCCCCGGGGGGAAACACAACCCTCCTGAGAGTGGGTCTCCCGGGGGGTCCCATGATGCTACCCAGACTCCTGCAATCGAGAGGACACCAAAAAAAAAAACCACACGCCTGTTCTCCAGGCCCTGGACTGCGCCGAGTAACTGGAGAAGGTGCGGCCGGGAGGCCAGGCTGGGCTGGAACCGCTGGGCGCTGCCACACCTGTCCCTGCTCTTGCTGCCGCCTGAGTGGCATGGCAACTGCCCACAACAAACACTGCGAGGCAGCCAAGCCCAGCTCTGCGGGCCACCCAGGGGCAGGTGGACGCCTCCAGGCCACCTCGGCAAAGGCCATCCGTGGACTGCGGGAGGCACTCTCCGCTCTACTTCCCCGGTCTCCCGTTTCTGAGGGTGTCAATCCCAACTTCTCCTTAGCTCCCGCAGTGACACCCCTTCCCTCTCCCGGCTCCTCCGCTGTAACCTGATGCCGGGCTGGAGCAGGGCGGATCTGCACCAGCCGTCCCCATGCCTTCCTGTGACCTTGAGCAAGTCCAAAACGCCCTCTAGGTCCCCAGCTGCAGGTTGGGATGATGGGAACCAGGCTTTTTCCATTGTTGGGGTACAGGTGGTATTTGGTTACATAAGTGATTTAGTGGTGATTTATGAGATTTTGTTGCACCCATCACATGAGCAGTATACCCTGCACCCTATTTGTAGTCTTCTATCCCTCGCCCCCCTCCCAATCTTCCCCCAAGTCCCCAAAGTCCATTGTATCATTCCTACGCCTTTGCAATCTCATAGCTTAGCTCCCACATATCAGTGAGAACATACGATGCTTGGTGTTCCATTCCTGAGTTACTTCACTAAGAATAATAGTCTCCAGTCTCATCCAGGTCACTGCAAATGCTGTGAATTCATCTAAATACATGGTATAACTTTTCCATCATAAAAATGTAATGTAAGCATGACAGACACTGGAACTTTAGAGATATGAAGAAAAACTCTCCATAATTCCACAGCACAGTGCGCTGCCCCACACCCAGACTCAACGTCCTTCCCCGTGCCTGCCACCTGATGCATCCGTCTCCCACTGGGGAACCAGGAGCTTGTGCTCCGAGTACTCATGCCTAGCAGCGGCTCTGTTCATATCTGCAGAAGGACGTCAGGAGACTGATGTTCAGAAAGATAGACCGCTAAATGACAATCCAAGGCTGGGCACGATGGGGCACACCTGTAATCTCAGCACTTTGGGAGGCTGAAGTGGGAGGATCACCTGAGCCCAGGAGTTCAAGACCAGCCTGGGTGCCATAGTGAGACTCATCTCTATAAAAAAATTCAAAAATCAGCTGGGTGCGATGATGTGCACCTGCAGTTCCAGTTACTCAGGAGGCTGAGGTGGGAGGATCGCTTGAGCCCAGGAGTTCAGAGTTGCCGTGAGCCATGATCATACCACTGCACTCCTGCCTGGGTGACAGAGTGCCCCATCTCTAAAAAAAAAAAAAAATTGTTGGCCAGGTGCGGTGGCTCACGCCTGTAATCCCAACACTTTGGGAGGCCAAAGCCGGCGGATCACAAAGTCGAGACCATCCTGGCTAACATGGTGAAACCCTGTCTCTACTAAAAATAAAAAAAAATTAGCCAGCCATGGTGGCACGTGCCTGTGGTTCCAGCTACTTGGGAGGCTGAGGCAGGAGAATCGCTTGAACCCGGAGGCGGAGGTTGCAGTGAGCTGAGATCCCACCACTGCACTCCAGCCTGGCAACAGAGTGAGACTCCATTAAAAAAAAAAAAAAGTTAAATATAAAAAGCAAATGTTGAATGTTGATCCATTCCAACCCCCCGCTCCCACCTCGCTGCATAAGCCTCTGCCTGGGTGTGCAGCTCCCAGCCGCTTCCTCCCAGTGGCATGCTTGTCCCGGAGTTGTCATGGCTCTGAACCAAGAATGCCTGTCGTCAGCTCCTGCCACCTATCACGGGCATTCTGGGTTGCTACGTATGCAGGCTTTTCTTGTTGCATTATTGTTTTAGTAAACTTTTAATCTGGGGATAACTATAGATTCACATGCAGTTGTAAGAACGCTGTGACTCAGTTTCCCCTAATAGTAACATATTGTAAAACTACAGAATAATATCAAAGCCAACATATTGACATTGATATAGTGAAATAAAGAAGCTTTCCATACCACCAGGACACCTCAGGCTGCTCTTTACAGCCACGCCCACTGCCCTCCTGCCCTGCTCCATCCAACAGTATCTGTGTTGCATGATAGAATTTTTTCACTTTGAGAATGTTCTATACATGGAATCAGTTCATAGCCTATTGGGATAGGCTTTTTTCACTGGGAATCCATCCGAGTCATTGTATCAAGTTTGTTCTTTTTTGGGCAGTATCTGGATTTTATGCAAAAAACAAACAAACAAACAAAAAAACCAGAGAGTTTCTTTCTTTTTACTGCTGAGCACTGTTCCATGATGTGGACGCAGTTCCTCTCATCACCCACTGAAGGACATTTATCTATCTGGGTTGCTTCTAGTTTGGGGCTGTTATCAATAAAACTGCTATGAAATGGAAAGTTATAATTCACACAAAACCCTACACACATAGGGGCAGTTACCTCTGATCACTGCCCAGGAGTACCCTGCCTGAGTTTTAAGACATTGCCAAGCTACTTTCCAGAGTGTTGATATCATTTTACCTTCTTACCAGTGATGTGTGAGCCATCCAGATTCTCATTGTTCTCACTGGCATTTTTTATTTTAGCCATTTTTTTTTTTTTTGAGATGGAGTCTTTCTTGCTCTGTTGCCCAGGCTGGGGTGCAGTGGTGTGATCTTGGCTCACTGCAACCTCTGCCCCCCAGTTCAAGCGATCTTCCTACTTCAACCTCCCAAGTAGCTGGATTTACAGGTGAGTGCCACCATGGCTGGCTAATTTTTATATTTTGAGTAGAGACACGGTTTCACCATGTTGGCCAGGCTGGTCTCGAACGCCTAGCCTCAAGTGATCCACCCACCTCATCCTCCCAAAGTGCTGAGATTACAGGTATGAGCCACCACCCCTGGCCTATTTTAGCCATTCTGATAGGTGTGTAGTGATATCTCATTGTGACTTTAAATTGCTTTATCTTAGTGACTTGTGACACTTTTCTATGTGCTTTTTGCCATTTGTATATCATCTTTGCTGAAATGTCTGTTCATTCTTTTCAGTCTATTTTTTCTCTGTTCCGATTGGGTCATCTCTGTTTTTCTGCCTTCAAGTTGACACTCTTTCTTCTGTCCCCTTGATTCTGCTGTCAAATCCAACCATGGAGTGTTCTATTTTGGCTACTGTGTTTTTCAGTTATAAAATATGCACTTGGCTCTTCATTATATCTTCTATTTCTTTGTTTGTTTGAGACAGGGTCTCATCCTGTTGCCCAAAATGGAATGCAGTGGTATGATCTCAGCTCACTACAGCCTTGGCCTTTCAAGCTCAGGTGATCCTCCCATCTCAGCCTCCTGAGTAGCTGAGACTACAGGTGTACACCACCATGCTCAGCTAATTTTTTAATTTTTATAGAGACAGGATCCCCTATGTTGCCCAGGCTGGTCTCGAACTCCTGAGCTCAAGTGATCCACCCACCTCAGCGTCCCAGATTGCTGGGGTCACAGGCATGAGCCGCCGGGCCTGGCCCTATATTTTCTGTTTTTTTGCTGAGATTTTCTACTTTGTTATTTGTTTCGAGCATATTTGCAATTGCTGGTTGAAGCATTTTTCCAGTAGCTGCTTTAAAATCTTTGCCCTGACATGTGAGTAAACTCAGTGCTGGTGTCTGCTGGTCTTCTTTTCTCATTCACGTTGAGGTTTCCTTGGTTCTTAGCATGACAGCTGGTTTTGTATCGCAAGCTGGACATTCTGGGCGTGTGGTGTGAGACTCTGAATCTTATTTAAACCTTCTCTTTCAGCTGGCCTTCTCTGGACACAACTCTGGCAGGGGAAGAGGGCAGTGCTGCCTTACTCTGCTTGGGTGGGGTGGACATCCAGGTTCCCCACTTGGCCTCTGCTGACACAGGTGGGGGAGGTGCTCTCATTACTGCTGGTCAAGAGGGGGAGTTCTCCCTTGGTTGGGAGGTGCAGAATCCCTCATCACTGTGTCCCATATGGGCTCCACTGACACTGTTGCGGGGGGATGGCCTGGTGACCTCTGAGTGGCCGTAAAGTCCTGACTCTTCAGTATGACACAGCCCGTCCAGTGGGAGAGGAAGGGATGGACTGTTCCCACTGACCAGGGGAAGCACAGGCTTACCATGCGGTCTCCACTGATGCTGCAGTGAGGGGACCTCACTCCCACCCTGCTCCTGGCTCCCTCCTTGGCCTTCTCTGACCCCCCCAGTGGTAGGGGTTCATTTCAGCCTGGTTGTTTTGGTGCAGGCTCCCCACTGAGCCCTTGTTGAAACGGATGGGGGTGGGGCCACAGGGTTTTTCCGCGGTGTTTGGCTGGAGTACCACAATTACCGTCTAAGTATTTTTTGTCTCACCAGGTGCCCCTGGCTTGGTCCTTTGGCCTGGGAGAGCAGGTTTCTGCAGAGGCTCTTGCTGGCTTCTTCAGCTCCATGTCTGAGATGTACATGGCACCAAGGAAACCCAGGGAACTCAGCCCTCCACACATCCCCAGGTCCTGAGGTCTCTGGCCAGTCAGCCATCTCCTGTCTTCCTTTCAGCCTCTTCAGTTTGTTTCATAACTGCGTCCAGGGTTTTTCATTGCACTTGGCAGGAGGAATACGGAAAGGCACTCCACCTTGCTGGAAGTGGAAGTCTCTAAGTTGCTCTTCATGGTTTGGATTTTCTCCTCTTGCAACCATGGTGGGGCTTGGTGAAACAGCATCGTGTGCCTGACAGATGATCCCCTGAATGTGTTCACTTTGCAGACGTCCCCGGAGAGCCCCAGAGGGGCTCCTCAGGCAGGAGCTGAACCCCAGGCCCCTCTGTAGCTGGGCCGGCTGGGCTCCAGCCCCTCGTCCCTGGCCAGTGTTCCTGCTCACCCATGAGCCTGAGTTGGGAGCACGCCATGTGCTCTGGAGGCAGAAACACCAGGGAGGCCCACTCTGAGTCACGGCTAATTCCGCTGTATTGACAGGGAGGGGAGCAAGAGGCCATGTGCTCCCTGAGCAGGCCGCTGAGAAGGGTATTTTTAGATTTCCTTCTCCTACAGCTTTAGCTAAGACTCAGCAATCTGGTCTTTTCCCTGCAGGCCAAATTGCAAACGCAGATGGGTCTGTTTCAAAGCTAACAAGTACATGCTATAAAACTGTACATAAAACACAATTTCAATTACGTTTAAGAAGTCCAAAAAAATGAGAGTCAGGGAGACTGGAAGGAAACAGGCCACATGTTAACTGATGTTGCGGGTGGATTATGAAAGGGCTTTTTTTAGCTGCTTCTTTTTGATTGTTTATAATTGCTGAATTTTCCATGTTAATATATTACATTTATAAAAAAAAACAAAATTTAAAACCAAGAAACAGTCCTCTCTCCGTACACAACAACATAGTGACCATATGAGGCCATCACAGGCTGCATCTCACCTGGACCTGGGCTTATTCCTTAAGACCATGAGCTGTGTCAAGGCAGGACTCCACTGCCGTGGCACAGGCGACACACCAGATCGCAGGACCTGGAAAGTGGAAATGATGGCTCTTCTCAGCTCCTGAAAGCTGCTGTCCTGCCCTGCCCCAGGGCTTTCTGGTTTGGGTGGCTCCTCAGGTGACAACACCACTGCAGGGAGCACTGGGCAGCTCTGCCCAAAGATGTGCCCGATTCCATGGAACCTACAGTCTGTGGACTTCTGAGCCGGCGGCACACACCCCAGACAGGTGCCTCAGGCCTGCAAGAGACGGCCTGTGCCACCAAAGGACCAAAAATACAGGAAAACCGGCACTTCCAAGAACTGATCTCTCCAGTCGTGGCTTACTCCAGACTGCCGAGGAAGTCCTTCAGGACTGAGAGAAAAGAACCCACTCATTACCCTACATGACATATGCAGCAAGGTGGCTTCCAGTCTGGGCAGCTGGGCTTCTGAGTGTCGCGGCATCCCCAGCAGGTACATTCTGGACCTCACCACCAGATCCCCTCTGTGGCCGGGGTGGTGGCTTCTATTTCCATACAACTCGAGTTGCGACTTCGCTGGTAGGGTGTGGCCATGGGGAAGCCAGCCGGGTCCATGGTTGGGAGCCTGGGACCCAAATCTACGCCAGCGCAGGTCTCTGGGTGTAACCGAGACCAGCTGGTAGGCGTCACACAGGCAAGTGCTCTCGGAGCCTGCCCATGTTCCACCAGCACATGGTCAGCGCCAAGAGAGCCAACGGGCTCCAAAGAAAGGACGCTTCCAACACCCAGGCCAACTCCGCAGATATTCCCGACCTCACGCTCATCTTCAGATGGCAGTGTTTTGCCAGAAGCCACCCCCGTAGCCGCTCCTCTCCCTCCTTGAGGCTCCTCTGCCCTTCACTAGCCTGGGGTGGAAAGCTTCCCCTCCGCACCCCCACTACCCGGACATCACTGCCGACTTCCCCGCACAGAGGTGGGGGCCACAGCCTGGCCCTTGTGCTTGGTAACTTCCGCAGAAACCACCGATGGTCAGTTGGGAGAACAAGGCCAGGCCTGGCACTGGGGCTGTCCCGGCAGCAGGAAACCAGCCACATCTTCTAACTCCCTTTACTTCTAGTGTTAAGGCCCCACAATTCCAACAGAAAAGGTCGAGAGACAAAGGAATGCCTTGACATTTTTTCCAAATATCCTCCCAAAGAATGCGGGGCAAGAAGGCCTGGCCTCACCGCGCATGGGCGTGTCTATGGCCGCAGGGCCCTGCTCCGATGGCCCCCATTTTTGTTTGCTGAGACATCTGTGTCCCGCTAGGCTCGACACTGCGACTATAAGGAAAAACAAAACATGGAAATGGGGACTCCAAACTCTACCAAAAGAAAAGTGAGTCCTGAGCCCAGGTGTTCCACACTGGGGGTATCACAGGGGTCGGGTAACATGGCGAGTGTCTCTGCCCACTGGCTCCCAACCCCAACAGGCTGACCAGGATACCCGCTCAGGGCTTCCACCCAGGTCTGTCCCTGCAAGCTTTCTGCCTTCTGAACCAGCGACACAAGGGCACATACTCTTGGAGAGGCTGAGACCCTCAAACACCAAGGGGCGACAGAGCAGCTGGGAGGACCATGCCCAGGCTCAGAGCCTCTCATCTGTGGGACCTTGGGCAAGTGACTGATGCTTCCTCCTCCTGTCGCCCTCATCTGGAAAGTGGGATTCCAGTAAGGGCTGTGCACAGCTACACGCGGCTCGTGGCACCCACAGGGAGGGCCAACTAGATGGTGGGTGGCTGGCTGGGGACGGGAAAGCTGAACAATCACTAGAGGACGTCCAGTCAGGGAGGCTGCTGGCAGCCTTTCCAGCTGCTCCCGAGCTGGGGCTCAGCTTCCAGACTAGTTACTACGACTCCCTGCCACCAGAAAGGCCACTAGGAAGTGGACGGCCACCCCCAGGTCCACTGGTCCAGCTGCGGGACAAGAATATGGGACCACATGGCTGCTTCTTCTTCACAGCCTGGTACCCCCTCTGCTGTCACTGAGAGTCATGAGGGTGCCTCTGTACTGTGACCACAAAGCACCAGGCAGACGGACAGAAGAGGTAGAGATGAAGCAGGTATAAGAGGACAGGCTCCCTGTGACCATGCACAGTGTCGCGGCGTCAGGATGCGCTGAAATGAAGGCGCCGAGGCCACCTCAGGCTGCAGGCAGCGCGCCCCTCCCCTGCCATTCCCTAAGCTCCCTAGATGTCTGCAGGCTCACGTGTTGAGGCAACATGCTCCACCACTCAACCCACGGCCCCCAGGAGGGGTCCCACCCTGGATCCCCCACGGTCCACTCCTATGTAGCCACCCCTCCCGCCATGTGCCCTGCACCACCTTGGCCAGACTCACCCAGCAGCATGGTGACTTCCACAACGGCCCTGCAGGGAGTGACCCCACCAGCAGGGTTACCACAGGCCACGAGAGGCTTCATCCCCAGCCTGACCCCGAGCCCTGCATCCCCCGCCCTCCTCTAGGATGGATATTTTCCAAGTGGACTGTGATTTACTCTGAGACAAAAATCATTTTGTTATGCATCCTTGTCTCTTGAATTCCTGAGGATACAGGGATTTGGGTAAAAAGTCATCAAACGAAGCTATGTAGTGACTCCTACTCCAAACACAAACAAACGGGGCTAGTGTGTCCCAACAAAGTCCCTTTGGAACTCGTCCAGTGGCTCTGGTTTGTAGCTCACCCAGGTTACCTGGGCACCACCCCTTGTGCAACAGGCATTTGCTGAGCACAGCTGAGCGCCAGGCCCCAGGCAGGCCCAGCTCTGCCAACTGTTCGCGTGAGCCTTCCCTCTCTATCAGCTCAAAACCAGGTCTGCCTACTGAGCACTCAGAACTACCCACACCACAGCCACCCAAACCTCCTTCCACCGCACACCAACACCTCATGGTACAGCCCAGAAAGTGAAGGTTTCTGGTGGCTGAGGGACCCCCCCAAAGTCATGCTGCTAGAAAGTGGCCAAGTGGGGATTTGAACCCTGGTCCCTGTTGACTCCAGGCAGCCTCACCACTTTGAGGGAGTTGGGACTAAAATGTGATTTCCTCGGCCGGGATCCTCGTGAGCACCCACTGCATCCTGTGTCCCTGAAATTAATTTGCCAGCATCTTCAGGCTGGTGTCTGATTGGTTAGAGAACAAAAAAAAAAAAAAAAAAAAAAAGAAGAAGCATCTTCTCCAGAGAATAAATGAACCACAGACTCGGTGCTCCATCTTTGATGAAATGCAGATTTCCCATTAAAGAAAAGCCTTCATTTAAAAAACATACAATAAAGACTAAGAAAGGATATGAATATGCAATTTACAGAAGAAACAAATACCAGCGACCGAGGAAGACAGAAAAAGCCTTTAGTCTCATTATCAAAGAAGATCCCATTTTTTCCTATCAATGGAAGCACATTTTCAAAATGACACTACTCCTTGGTGTTATTTGTTGGTGAGTGTGTTGAGAGCTGCAGGATTATCCACAGTGCAGACGGGAGAGCAACTCGATGTCTGGAGGGAGAATTCTGTAGAAGCACCAAAACCCTTAGCATTTGCATACCCTCTGACCCAGCAATTCCATATGTGAGAAGTTATCTTAAGCAAAAATCCAAAATAACTGCAAAGCCACGCTACGAGAATGAGCGATGCAGTCGGGTTTACAATAACGAAGAACTGGAAGCAAATGCAACGTGTATCCATAATAATGAGGGACTGTTTGGCATGCGCCCACACATGGGAGCAGGGTGCAGCCATTAAACGGGGCCCCGGAGAATGTGTGGTGGTGTGGAAGGGTGTTCTGGAACCAGGCCCTGGGAAGAGACGTTCCCCAACAGCATGTGCTCCTGATCTCACTGTGGAACAGAGCACAGAAGGCACATGTGCGCACAGAGTTTGGGAGGGGGACACCCAGTGGTATCAGAGGTCACCTCTGGATGGGGGGCTGTTCGGTGGTTTACTCTCTGCCTTTCACTTTTTCAGTTTGCCCAAGTTTTCAACAGGGAACACAGACACAAGTTTCGGGGTCTGAGTTTGAATACTGCCTCCGCAATCTTGTAACTGTGACCTCTGCAAGGTTGTAGGGACAAAATGAGCCAGTGCGTGTAGGTGCTCAATAAACACTGGGCACTGGGGTCAACCAGCTATCGCCCAGCCTGATGCACTACATCCCAGCTGTGTGACCTCGGGCCAGTGACTTCACTCATCTGTAAGGGAGAATAATGGCCTGGGGACAGGGTGTGCAGGATCAGCGAGGTCACATCTGTAATATGTGCAAATAGCTCAGGGCAGAGCTGGGCCCAGAACAAGAGCTCAGTGACGTCAGTGGTTTTATCATCAATAAGAAAAAATGCAAACTATGATATGGAAAATTTTTTTTGAAAAATAAAGAGGCTAACAGTCATGATAGACAAAGTACCTTAAAGCAACTAGAAAACCCAATGAAATACATGAAATGATGACATTTGGGCCCTGCACACAGGCAGTGTGTGACTGGGGGCCCGGAGAGAGACTCCAATGAGGCCAGCCTTACAGGTGCCTTCTGCAGAGCAAGGGGACCTACCCCATGCTGACCTTATTGACCCTTCCCAGGCTGAGGGAGGGTCCAGGGAGATCAGATGGGGACACCGGTTGGGTGGGCAGGACAGGGAATAGTACAAAGCGCCGACACACCAGGACCCAGTCGGGCTCTGGACAAGTGGTGAAGGCCTTGCCCTGTAAGACAGGGACCCTCCCTTTCTGCAGGGAGGAGCTGTGCCTTGTAGAGCCCCCTTTTCACTCTAGGGTCTCCAGACTACGGTCCTTATCTCTTCTGGCAAGGGTGGCCTCCTGCAGGCCTGTGGCTCTGGTCCAGCCAGGAGTTTGCCCACCCTGCCTGTTCTCCACTACTGGGGTGAGGGAACACTGACACACTCACCCCTCACCCAGCCTCCCTGGCCCACCCAGGGAGAGAGTAAAGGAGTCAGAGCTCCCACTCGGGAGGCAGAGAGCACAGAGGCATTGAGAATGGCTGGCTTCAAATTCGGGCCCAGCTGCCCCCTCGCTGGACGAACTCAGACCAGTGATTCAGCCTCTCCGAGTCTCAGCTTCCTCACCCTAAAATGAGACTAAAATGCCAGCCGCATCAGAGTGTTGTTGGGAATCAGTGAATTATGTCTGTGGAGTGTTTAGCCCAGAGGCTAAGAGCACACAGTAGGTGCTCAATAAATGACAGCTGCTATTATAAACAATCTCTTGTTCACATTTGACTCATTCCTCCATAAAAGAACCTAATCCTGTCTAGAAATTTCTGTCACAGTTGCAAAGATTTTGGAAAGGACCCGAGGCCCAGAGAAGGAAAAGTGTGCAGAAATGATGATGGGGGAATAGTGAGCCCTGGGACCCCCCAGTAACAGCCTACCCAGGAGTCAGCATGGTGCGGACAGCCCGCCTGGCCCCGCCCACCCCGCCCCACCTGGCCCACCCCTTCAGCTCCTCTAGGGCTGTCAATGATAGAGATGACAAGGACAGTAGCAGCAGCAGCATTAATGAATCAGTGACTGCACCAGGCACTACGCTAAGTACTTTACGCACATTATTAAATTGCCACATCCCCGTTACAGAAACTGAGTCCAGGTTGGGTGTAGTGGCTCATGCCTGTAATCCCAGTATTTTGGGAGGCCAAGGCAGGAGGATCACTTGAGCCCAGTTCAAGACCAGCCTGGGTCACATAGGGAGACTCCATCTCTGCAAGAATTTTAAAAATTGGCCAGTATGGTGGTGCATGCCTGTAGTCCCACCTCAGGCATGCATCCTGCCCAGGAGGTGGAGGTGGGAGGATCGCTCGAGCCCAGGAGGTCAAGGCTGCAGTGAGCCATGATTGCACCGCTGCGCTCCAGCCTGGGTGACAGAGCAAGACTCTGTCAATAAAATAAATAAATGAGTCTTAGAGAGGTTGAAAAATCTCTACCTGGCCTAGGTTGTCCCAGCTGTAAACGTCAGAGCTGGACCTGAATTCAGGCAGCCCAGGCTGCCCACTGCCCCCCAACTAGAGGCTCGAGGCCTCCCTCTAGCTGCAGTGGAATCCCTCTCGGCAGATCCACATGGAGCTATCCACAGGAGCACCCAGTTCCCAGAGCACGGTGCTGCGAGGACAACAGGGGGCCTCTGTCCCTCCTGGAGCAGGAAAAGAACAGATGCCAACAGCTTAGCCTGCGGTAAGGGCTGCTTACCTCCTCCTGCGGACAGAGGAGGTGCCTGGCCAGGAGGTTTCTCTCTGCAGCTCCCAAGGTGACAGTATCACTGGGAGCCACACGACATTGGAGAATGGATGTAATCCTGGCCCTTTAGTGCCACTGGGGTTTCGGGGCAGTCTGAGCTCAGGTGCATCCCGGCCTCAGGTGCAGGGGGTGGGCGGGAGGAAAGCGCCGTATTTCCCCCACGTGAGAACCCCACTTGGGCTCTGTCTGGGCTCAGCATATGGATTTCTCATTCTCTTTTTCCAAGTTCCCCTTTGTTGGCCTGAGTCCACTGAGCCAGAAAATCAGCCACGTTCTAGGGATGGTCAAGTCACAATGACCTGGCTTCCTGTGGTGCTGCCACTCATCAGCTGGGTGCCTGTCTTGGAGTTCCAGGGTGCTAACAGCAGGCGCTGACCCCCCCCCACACATTGAGGTCCCCAGAAGGCCCCCTTGTGCAGCGTAAAGGAGCGCTAGGAGGCTGTGGAGCACTGAGCGACGCTCATTATCAGCTCAGAAGGCCAGCTTAAAGGATATTCCAGTAATTGCAAGGTTTTTTGTAAATGTTAATTACAGTTGCCTTAATTAGCACTGAACCCATTGATCTATGGATTATATTAAGTTTATAGGTGTAATTACCTTAACAGGCATATGGATTACAATTACACTCCAATTAAACCCCAAACGTATAGCATATAAATTAGCAAAGGGATTGTCCTGATTGTCCGGGGTTAGGCTATTGAAATGTTGCCACTTTCAGGGCCTCACGCTGGGGCTGGTCCTTTGCAGGCTGGGGGACTTTGAGGAATTTGGAGGTGGGAGGGTTCAAACAGTCTCTCGCAGTCACTCATCCAGTCCATCTAGACCCAATTTAGAAATGACTACAGGGGCGGGGCTGGCAGGCCCCAGTCTGGCGGTGGGGGGGCGGGGGAAGTGGCTGGAGGATGAGAGCTGTGCCTGCTCTCAAAGAAAGCAGGACACCCAGCAGCCCATTCATCACGTCCTCGCTGCTGTCCCTCCAGGTGGAGATGGCCTTCTCGCCTCGTCTGGGGAGGGGCAGGCGCTCCTCTAGATAGCTCCATGTGGATCTGCGGAGAGGGATTCCAGCACTGACAGGAGGCCTGGCGCCTGCATGTGACAGAGGGGTGTGCAGTGGCAGGGTGGTGATCAGCCTGGGCTGCCTGGATTCAGGGTCTGCTCTGCCACTTACAGCTGGGATGACCCTGGTCAAGTAGCTTTTCAGCCTAAGACTCTGTTTCTGTAATGGGGATCGGCAATTTAAGAATGTACATAAAGTGCTTAGCAGAGGGCCTGGTGCACCGTGACTGCTCCGTTAATAATGCTGCCGCCATTAACATCATTAACTCTCTTTCAGGGTGAGGAAAGGCCCTGTGATTTGGTGAGGGAAGTATGGGAGGGGCTGGCAGGAGGGCGGGGGAGCCCGCAGTGCCAGGCCCTGCCAACCTCCCAGCCCCTCTTTTGACAAGCAGGGAGGGGACAGGGGAGGGGCACTGGGAAGCCCCATGAGGCCCGGAAGACAGACAGGTGACAGGTGGAGAAGGGGAGGGAAGGGAAGCACCTGTGCCCAGTGGGGAGGCTGCGATGGGCCTCAGCAGAGTCCACGGTGGGTCAGTGCTGTCAGGAAGCTGCCACCTGGGGCACAGAGCCGGCAACCCCGCCCTGGGGCCTGCAGGCATCCTGCGTGTACCTCCACTTGAGCCAGGCTGCAGCAAGGTCAGAGGTGGCAGCCCTGCTCCCCAGGGAGCCTTGCCTGGTGCTCTCTGCAGCCAGCAGGTGGAGGGCACTCTGGCTCCCCACATGCCCTGCATGAACTGCTCTCCAGCTGTGGGTTTTCTTCCTAGGGCAGCCAGCCAAGTCCGTAAGGGCTCAGGGGCCATAGCACTTCCCCGACCCTGGCTGAGGCCTCTCTCAGCCCCAGGGACCCTGGCCCTCCACTTGTTGGGCTCCAAAAGCTCTGGGTCTCCCACTCTGAGACCCCTGCTGAGGATGGCGTCCCGCCACGTGACCCTTACCTCCCCACGCACCGGCCTCCACCCCGAGGGCCCTGTGATTTGGTGAGGGAAGTGCAGGGGGTTGGGGTTGGCAGGCTCTGTCCCCCACAGCGGGCAGCGTGAGCAAGGAGCCCACCGGAGCCTGGGGAAGGGGTGCTGGATCAGTGTAAGGGCAAGGATGGGTGTCTGGAGAGGCCAGGGGTGCAGGGCTTGCCGACAGTGAGTGAGACCACCCAGGGCACAGAGGGAGGGGTAGGGGTGAGTCCAGGGCCCTGGGGGTGCCCAGGCAGGCTTAGACCTGGGGTGTGCCCCGACAGGATGGGATCGGGCCTCTCTGCGGCGAGCTGCTCATCAGTCCAGCTGCCTTCCTTTCTGCTCAGTCTCCGAGGCATGGAGGAGGTGAGGCTGGGGGGAGCTGTCTCCCCAGAAACCCCGACTTCATGGAGAAAATGGCGCTGATGCTGGTGGAGATGCCAATGATGGCAAGAGGCCTGTGGGAACGCATGGTTTTGTGGGAGGTGGTGGCTCCAATGGCCCCATTGGACAGGGCCTCTGCACCCAGGCTGGCAAGAGTGGAGCTCTCGTCCACTACCTGGACCAGCCCCCTCTGTGGGACCCACGGCTGGTCCCTGCTGCGGAGCGTGGACGTTATCCTGGGGACACATGGGGACAGCAGGGCCATGAGCAGGAGGGCTCGGCCGCCTCAGACCTCTGTGGGCCTGCCAGGTCCCTCCAAGCTGATGGGGCTTCCCTGCCCCCCAGCTGGCATTCCAGAGCCTCCTTTCCAGAGTCACTGGAAAAGAGAAGCGAGTCTATCTTCCCCACGATCAGCCAAGGTAGGGAAAAGCATGGGGCACATGCCTGGTGAACACATTTATGCACTGGTGTTCACACGCCGGACAGGAAAGGAACGGCCCTGTGCACGCACACTGTGGCTCTGCCTCTCTGGGGCCGCCTCCCACGCCACTGTAGACAAGCCACCCGGCGCACGAACGCTCCACACCCCTCCCCAACCCACGCGTTTTCAGAAATCCCAGGAAGAAACAAAAGCAGGCGTACTCACTTTGAACACAGTGCCTCGGGGCGCAGGGGCAGTGTGGGCGCGAAGGAGGACAGGCCCTCTCTCCTGACAGCTACAAGAAAGGCTGTGCCTTGTGTGGGGGGGAGTGGCAGCGGGGACAGTCACCCTCCAGCAAGGGCAAGGGCTCAACAACCAAGACGGGGGTCACCCCACAGCTGCCTGGGGTCGGAGGTCACGAGACACAGGTCAGGAGACAGAGTATGAGGATGACTGTGCCAACAGCTGACCAGGCTCCCTCGGCAAGGACTGAGCCCCCCGTCACAGGAGGTGTTCAGGCCCAGTTCACAGGCACGCAGATGAGCCCATTTGCAATGAGGAGCCTGGCTCAGAGGTCCTTGGTTCTCTAACCCCTGGGCCTCTGAGATCCAATACTGGCGGGAAGCCTGGCCCATCCACCCTGCATGCCAACGTCAGAGTATCTGTGCCACCCAGTCCCTGTGAGGCCAGCGTCGTCCTCACGGCCACCGATTACCATCCCAGGTGCTTCACAGACATGACTCCATTTTATTTAACATCCAACTAAGGAGGCATCACCTCCCCCATTTACAGATGAGAAAAGCAAGTCCCAGAAAGGCTGTCATTTGTCCCAAAGTGCCCCACTAGGTGCTCAGCCAAGATTCAACCCAGGCCTCTGATTCTGGAGGCCATGCCCTTCCCAGCCATACCGACAGGGCCAAAGACAGGCCCCGCCTGGCAGACCCTTCCCTGGACATCACACCAACAAGCCACTGTGGTGATCCCAGATGCCGTGCTCGGATTAAGGGGAAAAAGTAAAAAATGATTTCATCTATAAACCGTTAAGGTTTTGCTAACGAGACTGAAGTGAAGAAAGAAAAAAGAAAGCTTTTTCAAAACCAGGGCTCAGAAATTAGGAGTTCCTTCCTCGCTCTTAAATATCCCAGCTTAGCTGATAAAACCCATTGGCCAAATCTTTTTTGTTTTTTTGAGACAGGGTCTTGCTATGTTGCCCAGGCTGGAGTGCATGGCTACTCACAGGTGTAATCATGGTGCAACCCTGAGCTCCTGAGCGCAAGTGATCCTCCTGCCTCAGCCTCCCGAGTAGCTGGGGCTACATGTGCTCACCGCCATGCCCTGCTAATTAATTTCTTTCATAGAGACAGTCTCACTATGTTGCCCAGGCTGGTCTCAAATCCTGGGCTCAAGCGATCCTCCTGCCTTGGCCTCCAAAAGTATTGGGAGTCAGATGTGAGCCACTGGGGCTGGCTGTACATTCATCAAATCTCTATGTCCACAATGCATTGTGGGAAAACTGTCTTGTGGGAAAAATCTGATTCGATTTTCACTTTAGACTTTCTAGTTCCCATTCAGGTCTAACCACAAGAATCACTATTGCTACTTAAAAGTTAATAGATGTCAAGTGTTTTACATGTATATATTCATTCTACAGTGCAATGGCCCACTGGCTGCCCCACTTCTCCACTGTCTTGCAAGGTTGCAGAGACTTCAAGGGTGCCAAGGCTGTGATCCAAGCTCGCCTCAGTGTCCGGGGACCTGGGCTCCTGCCGAGACTCTGCCAGACAAGCTGTGTGCCCCTGGGCAGGCCTCAGGGTTTGCTGAGCTCAGCCAGCCTGTCCCTTGGAGCTCTGTTCTCAAAGATTACCCGCCAAGGTCTCCACCTGGGCACTAACGGGTCTGTCAATCCGAGGCACCCAAAGCAAGTCTTGCTCAGTAAGCAGCATCACCACCCATCGCCTCCTCCCAGCCAGCCATGCCTGCCAAAGCCAGAACCCCAGAAAACATGTCCTAGCCACAGAGGCACAGTGGGGGCCCCGAGGCAGGAGGGAGCAGCCTGCAGTTCTGACACCCCCCCACCTCGACAGAAGGCCTCTCTGGGGTCCAGGCTGATCGATTACACACTGTAGACAAAAATCAGCAGAGCAAAATCGGGAACTTTGAAGGAGGTGACTAGAGCCTTCCCTTCCCTGGCTGTGATGGAGCTCCCCTGGAGCCCTGGGCAGAGGGTTCCAGATAGAGAGAGGAGAGTGGGGTTAACACCAACCATCCCCCTCAAGCAGGAGCCTGAAGATGAATGAACCGGAGGATCACGTTCACAGTAAGCAGAGCCAGCATGGAGCCCCCACTCATTTTACCGTCACAGAAATGGTTCTGGAGTGGTCCAGGCCCCAGGGGAAGCAGTCTCCCCATCTCCAAGGCTGGCTGGATTTTCTGAACTTTCGTGCTTACAGCGGTTTTCTGGGTGATCCTGTGCCCTGAAAGGGTTCCCCTTTACCTGCCAGGAACTCCTCCAGAGGCAAAGGGAGCTTGCTGACCGGGGAACTCCGAGCACACCCACCTACAACAAACAGACCCCAGCCCAGACTCACCAGGCGCAGAGGCACCAGGCGGTAGGGGGAAGCCCAGAGGCTGCCCTGCCTGGGCCGGGCCACATGCAGAATTCTAAAGGGACAGTATGGCCACTCCACCTCCACTCACTGCTACAAGCCAGCGTCTGAGAATGTGTAGTCTATGTGGACAGCTGATAACCAACACTGACCACTCAGCAGTTTAGAAGCAAGGAACGTGCTGTGTTTCTGGAGGGTAACATCCTGCCAGGGCCCAGGATGCCTGACGACCCTGCTGGCCAGGCCTGGGTCCAGCCTGAGCAGGCCTACCCCCAAACTGTTTCTCCGGGAGGTGTAGAGCCAGCCATGACCTCCACAAGGCAGCCAGAATTCCTCCGCTTTCAGGCAAGGCTACAGCATCCAGGCCAGGGGCCTCAGGCACCCAGGGAGGGGCCTTTCACTCCCGCACGCGGCCCCAGGGAGGCGCCGAGTGAAAAAGACACCCAAGAGACAGGAGGCAGAAGCTCGCCCTACCTGCATGCTCGCACCTCTGTGGGTGTGCACCGGGGGCAGGGGGTGGGAGAACAAGCCACAGACTCTCCTACAATTTCTCCTTCCTCCACAAAGCCTTACTCTAACAGACTCATTCACAGAATCTAAAGTTGCAATACTTGTGAGAAATTAGAAAGTTTAAAAACATGAAAAGAAGTTAAAGAAAGCAAACGTGTTTGTAATGAAAAGGGGAAAAAAGGGAAGCCGTCTAAACATCTGTTGACAGGGCAGAGAAGAGCTAGAACTCCACACCGAGGACCGGCATGAAGCCACCACAGCTGGCGGCCATTGGGAAGCACGAGGCCCTGCTTCTGCCGGTGACTCGGAAGCAGGTGTCTGGGACATGCCATGAAGTGAAACGGGCAAGGTGCAAAGAAGAACAGGACCATTCCATTTCTAAAAACCAAACAGGACAGTGCTCACTTCAGCAGCATATATACTAAAAACCAAACAGGACAACCTCCTGTGTGTGTGTGTGTGTGTGGGAGAGCACAGAAAAAGATGCCTGAAGGGTTAACAGAGCTGGATGGGGATGGTAAGAGGGAGGGAGGTACAGAAAACATTAAAACCATCGTAAAAGAGTAACATATACGTGATGTGATGGTCCTTGAAAATGCAGAATACAGAATTCTACCTGTATTATTTTTGTGTCTCAAAACTGATATAAAACAAAGTATGTGTGTGGACAAACAGCAAGAGAAGCACAGCAAGGCGGGCAACACGGAAGACAGGCTGGCAGGTGGGGCACAGAAAGATCTGCCTTACCCACCAAGACACAACCACATGGGATCATTCACTGTCTTCTTTAGTTAATAACATGAGCTCACATGAAAGGGAACAACCCAGGGCCTGGCAGGGGCCTAGCACAGGCCCTTGAGAATATGTGGGTGGCTGCCACCCAGCAAAGGTCACGTGTTCAGACCTGGCATGGCCTCGGCCACAGCTGGTGCTAACAACCCTCCCACCCTGCCCACCAGCGGCCAGGGATGGTCTTGGAGGGGCCGGCGATCCTTAGGGTCTAGGGCACACCCCTTCCACCTCCCCCGCAGGCTGTGAAGGAGTCTTGTGCACTTTGGCGAAGATCTTCCCACCAGCTTGGCAGAAGGAGGGAGGACAGCACCCTGGCAAGCCTTGGGTTCTCACATCACGTGCCTGAGCCGCACGCCTAGTCAATACCACCCCCCAACCTCTGCTCTGAGCTCCGTCAGCACCGTGACTGTCGCTAGCTACCACTGGACTTAATGACAGCAAAAGCGCTGCATTTTCCCCCAACTGAACTTCCTGGCCTCTTTCGCCAGAATGGCAACTGACAACATTGGCTTTTACAGACCCAAATTACGCCTGTGGTTTGTTTGTATTGATTTTTGGAAAGATTTTAAAAAATTAAAAACTACAGGAGACACATTTTAAAAACTCATCTTTATCCTGCAAGTGTGCACACACACTCACATTCGCCCTAAGACTTCCAGCGCCCCCCCACCCGCCGCTGGGCCTTTCATGCCCACACAGAGTTTGGCCCTTCCCCCTGCTACCTGAGGGCAGCTGCCAGCCACTGACAGCTCAATAGGTGCCAGGACAGTCCTGCCACTAACGAGACTACCAGGCTCACCCACGCTGCCCCTGCACAAAGACCCTCCTGCACAAAGCAGCTTCCTGCCTGGGCACATGGGCAGCCGTGGGTACCACCCCAGGCTGAAACACCAATGTGTTTGGATTCGGCAATGACCATTTGGGGAGCTGTGACCAGGGGCCAGGCGCAAGTCTATGGTATGGGCATGATCTCATTTCATCCTGGGATGCCCTGGGAGTTTGCACAATCCTACACGCCCACGTTCCAGATGAGGAAAGGAATGCTTAGAGAAGCGAGGGACCCAGCCAAGGCCCTGGCATGCAAACCTGGTTTCTGTCCATCTGGAGGGAGCTGCACATGGGAGCCCCCCTTTACTGCAAAGGGGCAGTGGGGCCAGCAGAGGCTATGGCCCTGTAAGGACTGCTCCGCTCCAGGGGCGGGTCCGCTGGGAAGCTGGCAGGCAGAGCTCTCCTGGAGAAGTTCCTCTTTCACTCAGCTAGAAGCACCCACATCCCTGGGTTGGGGGGCAGAGACAGGGAGATGCCCTCTGGGAGCCACCGTCCTCCCAGGCAATCGCAGAAGGAAGCCAGCCCAGGCTGCCCACGCGCAGCCCTGCACACATGCACACGCACTGCAGTGGTCAGCACATTTGATGTGATCGCCTTCCACATGCCGGTATCTGAGCCAAGAGGGATGGCCTTGCCCTGACCAGGCCTGCTGGGCCCCCGCACCTGGACCTGTGCTGTCCCCACTGGAACGATGGCTCTGGGACGGGGACAGACCAGCCCCTGGGCCGACTGGGGGTGTCTAGGGTCTGGAGGACGGACAGTGTCTGCCTTCAGGTTGGCCACAAACTCCTGTCCCTCTGGGGCGTGCACCCTGCCACCCCCATGGGGGCCACACAGGAAGCAGCAACCACGCAGTTCACCACCTTGATCCCACGGAGGCGGAGTCTGGGAGAAAGGAGGCTTGTACTGCCCGGGCTGAAATGCGGACATTTTCTCTTGTTCAGCCCTTGGAAAAGGGCCTGTCCAGGTATCTATCCGTGACAGGTACAGCCTGAGGACCCACCGGGCCCACACCCTGAGATGGGCGTGGGTGGCAGTGAGGTGCGGTGCAGGAGGCCCCACTCCCAGGGCACGCACAGCGCAGTAGCAACGACAGACCTAGACCCAGAGCAGCTGCATCCCCACTGTGGCAAGAGCCACCAGCAGGTGGGATGGGGAGGGCGACCATTATGGGGCCCAGATGTGCAGGGCCTGCAGCCCTGGTCAGGGAGACAGCTGGATACCACTGGTGAAAGGCAGGCAGGTGCAGCCACAAGACCCCATGAATGTGAGGGGAGGTGAGAGGGCAGAGGGGAGGGGAGGAGCAAGGAGACGATCAGGAAGGTGAGCAGGGCGGGCAGAGCCCCTGGAAGGAGGCAGGGAGGCAGGCTTCTGGGAAAAATGGGCCTCCAGCCTGGCTGGGCACCAGGGTGCAGAGGGCTGGGATGGGTGCTGGAGTATCCTGGTAACTGCCCCTCCCCCAGGCTGGCACTGGCCTGCCCCTCTCGGTGCTGGTCAGCTCTAACTGCGGTCCCAGGCACAGTGGGAAGGTCACGGGGGCAAATGCAGGAAAAGGACTTTGGTGAGGCAGCCACTCAATCTGCAGAGACTTCCAACTCCAGGACTCAGCTGGAGATGTGTCTCGGGAGAGACCCCTCAGAGCCCCCTCCTGCTGTCCGTTTCATGTCTGGATAGGGACAGTGTGGCCACAGGGCACTCTGCCAATGAGCAGATGACAGTGTCTCCCCAGGGCCTGAGGGAGGCAGCACCCCTGCAGTGGGGAAGTGGGGTGAAGGAAAGGTCACCCCATCTGGGCTGGGGCCTGGCCCACCCCGCCCACCCCACTTGGGTCTCCAGCATCGCAGATTTGTGCAAATACCATGAGAGCCCTCCCCGATGTCCAGTGTGTCTGTCCTCAGAAGCCCTGGTAGCTGGTACTGAGGGATGACGTCATGGGAGCTCCCACCCACAGAAGCCCTCCAGGGCCCCAGTGCCCCCTCGAGTGCCCAAGGTATTTCCCTGGCAACACACTGTCCCCACAGGTGGTCCCAGGCTCATGTGGGGGTCCTGCAGACAGGCATGAGACTTTCGAGCCTCAGCCTGCCATTCGAGATGGCTAGAGATACCAAACACCCAGGTGGATTCCTCCGGGGTGGCCATGGGCCCCGTCTCCGTTAGGTGTGGGGCTGGCAGAGGCTGCTCTTCTGCCAAGTCTAAGTTCAGGAATTGTATCCCATGTGGCTATTTGGAGCCATAGGCAATATTCTTGCAAGGTGGAGAGCTCCTTCCTGGGCTCTTCCCATGATGAATGCTCTCCACAAAGCAGCCCTCGATCAAAGTCAGCCTCCCTTTCATCAAGTGTGGCTCCAGCCCGAATCGTCCTTCCTGGCACCACAGGCTAGTCAGGCCAGCTGTCTCCTCCCAGCACAGTGGGCAGGGGCAGCGGCCCATCTCCAAACTGTCTCCTGGTGACTCTCCATTCTGGCTCAGGATACATCGCACTCTAGGACTCAGGCACGCTGTATCGGTACGGCTGGCTCTCACCTAGCCACCCCAATGCCCAGGGCCACTTCGTGATTTTGGGGGCCCCTTTCTCCATTAAAAAAGCAGTTAAATAATTTAATAGATTTTCATAGGCCTTGAAAATAGTATTTCTAAAGTGAGAAAAAACATTAAAACATTTTCTTTGGCCCTAAATGTTCCAGAGACTTTTTCCTTCTAATTTTAAAAGAAATCTAAACATTTTCATCAGCCCCTAAAGGCATCATGTGGCCAGAGCCTGATAGGCAAGTGAGCCCGGCTTCCTCTGGCTCCAACTCCTGGGAGATTTGGAGCCTGGAGCCCAGACCTGTGGCCACAACTTAGGACTCTGCCCCTGGTCTTGGCGGCTGTCTTGGTGCAGCTTTTGGGGTCCTGGGGCTGTGTGGGGCTGGTTGGACAGGATGCTCTTTCTCTCTGTGGACCCTGGGACCCTGCCTGTGAGAGTCAAACCAGGGCACATTGTGAACCCCAAGCCATGTTCCAGGCAGCCCAAGTGCAGGGTGTGTGTGAGGTGACCCCAAGCAGCCCCGAATCCCCAGCAAAAACGTCACTCGAGGGGCCGGGTTGCAGTGGCTCACACCTGTAATCCCAGCACTTTGGGAGGCTGAGGCGGGTCGATAATGAGGTCAAGAGATTGAGACCATCCTGGCCAACATGGTGAAACCCTATCTCTACTGAAAATACAAAAATTAGCTGGTGGGTGGAGGTTGCAGTGAGCTGAGATCACACTGCTGCACTCCAGCCTGGGCGACAGAGTGAGACTGTGTCTCAAAAAAAAAAAAAAAAAAATCACTCAAACTGCAAAGGCAAAACTAAGTGAAAGGGAACAGGCTGGTGGGGCCGGAGTGAGGCTGTGCTGCAGGGAAAAGGGGACTGAGAGCTCTCGGTGGGCTGGTGAGTGAGCAGCTCCAGGCAGTGGTGAAAAGGCCCCTCCCGCACAGCTCCCTGCGCCGTAGCCTGGCCAGGAAGCAGGAAAAAACAGGCTGGGTCCAGTTTCCCTGGTGGGAACCCACAGCCACGTGGACCCAGAGGGATGGGGCAGGGCTATGTGCCTGGGCTGGGGGGCCCTGTATGGCTGGGAGTCCACCTTGTCTCTGGAGGCCACAGCACAGGGCGCACCTGCCCAGCCACCCACAGCATCTCCACAGAGGCACACAGACAGAAACAGCACGGTGCTGCAGGAACAGCTGGGCCAGAGCACCTGGAGGCAAAGCCCTCTCCTCCTCACGGTTATCTGGGGACCCAAGTTTCCCCAAATAATCATACTGATGAGAACACCGAGACAACGAGCAGAAGCTGGCATCAGCTGAGCCCTCGCTGTGTGCCAGGAAGTACAGTGGGGGCTTTCACAAGGGGTCTCACTCTGGTCTCCCCAGCCCTGGTGGCAGGTTCTGTTATTGTGTCTATTTTACTTTATTTTTTTGAGACAGAGTCTCACTTTGTTGCCCAGGCTGGAGTGCAGTGGTGTAATCTTAGCTCAATGCAGCCTCAACCTCCTGGGCTCAAGCAATCCTCCCACCTCAGCCTCCCAAGTAGCTGGGACTACAGGTGTGTGCCCCCATGCCTGGCTAATTTTTGTACTTTTTTTTGAGACAAGGTCTCGCTCTGTCACCCAGGCGGGTGTAGTGACGCGATCTCAGCTCACTGCAGCTTCCACCTTCCAGGTTCAAGTGATTCTCCTGCCTCAGCCACCCAAGTAGCTGGGATTACAGGCACGTGCCACACACCTAATTTTTGTATTTTTAGTAGAGGCAGTCTCAAACTTTTGGCATCAAGCGATCTGCTCTCCTTGGCCTCCCACAATGCTGGGATTGTAGGCGTGAGCCACCACGCCTGGCCGTATTTTTGTACTTTTAATAGAGACAGGGTTCACCACATTACTCAGGCTGGCCTCAAACTCCTGGGCTCAAGCAATCTGCCAGCCTTGGCCTCCCAAAGTGCTGGGATTACAGGCACGGGCCACCTCACCCGGCCAACTTTGTCTATTTCACAGACAAGGAAACTGAGGCCCAAAGTGCCCTGAGCAGGAAGCGGCCCTGGGCGAGCAGCTCCAGATCTGGGCTCGTCTTAAAGACATGCCACTGCCTCCCCTTAAGCATTCCAGGTCCACACCCTGGAGAACACAGGATGAGGGGAGTCGTTTTGGTTTCCTGATGGCAGATGAGCCACAAGAAAAACTTGGGGGTCCTCTGGTATGCCTCAGGATACCCCACATTTCCTCAAATCACTCGATCCTCTCAATAAGAGGCCCCGAATCACCACTCTCTACTAGAAGCCCATCTGCCAGCGTTGCTGCAAGCTGATTCTCTGATCCCTTGAGGCTGAACTAAAAATAATTCAACCCCTCCAATATTTAGAGAAATGAAGTGCCCTGAAATGTCGGGGGAGGCGGCACAAACCCGAGGAAGTGCTTCCCTCCTCTGCCACACTGCGGCTGCGGGAGCTGAGTGGCTGTGAGGGCCTGCGCCGGCCAGCAAACCCGGGCTCTGAGGACCACAAGTGTCCATGCAGCTACGACCTCTGGGCAAGTCAGAAACCACTTTGGGTCTTACTTTTCTGCAAAATGGGATGGGAGAGAAGAAGCTAGAAAATTCCTAGGATTCTCCCAGGCATGCGAATCTCAGAACAAATGGAATATCTGGCAACATAATTCCATCCTCTGTCTCTTCCCGGTCTCAGCAGCATACTCTCTGTGGCAGCTACACGCCCAGGGCATGGTGTGTGGCCCCCACGTGTGGAGCAGCAGCGGGCAAGGGGTGCACCCCACCACTCAGAGGAGAGAGGTCTGTCCACTGTCTCCCCTCCGGCAGGCACAAGGTGGAACAGTTCAGAATGAACAGCCAGCTCCTCCTGTGAAGCTACTGGAGTGGGCAGTGCACACGCTCCGTGGCATCAGGCCTCCCTTCCTCACACCAAACAGCCCACGGGGTGGAGAGAAGGCTCCCAGGAGACCACACTGCCAGGAAGCGGCAAGGCAGCGGCAAGGCTGGGAGCTGCTCAGGTTCAGGGAGGCTTACAGACCCCAGGGAGACCGACCGTGAGTGGGGAGGTGCTCAGTGGGCTCCTGTGGCCCCACATAGTGAGCCCTGCAGGGTGACCCCACATGGTGAGACTCTCATGGTGAGACTCGCATGATGACCCCGCATGGTGACCCCACGTGGCGACCCCTGCAGATGGGAGGACCCAGCAGGTGGCTGGGCCTAGGGTAGGAGGCTTGGGGAAGGGGAACTGGAATGGCAGTGCCTTGGAGCAGCGCTCAGAGTGAAGGGGTCAAGGATACTGCTGACCCCCCAGAAGGTCTCCTGTCCACCTTGGCCCCTTGGCTGTGTCCTCTGCTTTCAGCATCACTCGTGGGCCCTGTGGCAGCACATGACAGGGGCACAGACCACACACATTCATAATGGGGCGACTTGAGCCTGCAGCTTGTGTCTGCGCAGCCTAAATCACTCACAGCCGCTAAAGCTCCGAGGTCTCGGGTATCAGCGGCCCGGGCCTGCCCCGGGTACTGCAGTGGGGTGCACAGGAGCAGA
Source organism: Alouatta palliata (assembly GCA_004027835.1). Lineage (NCBI taxonomy): Eukaryota > Metazoa > Chordata > Mammalia > Primates > Atelidae > Alouatta > Alouatta palliata. Next base: position 35,305 of record PVKV010004365.1, on the reverse strand, counting down.
AAACAGGAAAGCCAGCTCCTGGGCTGGCCTTTGCACCAGCCGCCTGGCTCTCTGGCCTGTTTCCTCGTCTGAGAAGCTGAGACAGCTGAGAATGGGTGTCCCGTGGGGAATGCCTGGCTGCCATCACTCACGAGCGCAGTCCGCAGACACCATCTTGTGGGGCTGGGGAGGGGCTTTGGGAAGTTTGGGGCTCACGGTGTCTGCTGCAGGCCTGGTGCTGGGGAGTGAGCAGGAGTCTCCAGGAGTCCCACCGGCCTTCGATGGGGCCCGGCCTCCCCGCATCGCCGATGGCACAGCTTGCTCCAGGCTGGGCCCGCCTGCCGCCCACTCTCTCTTAGCCCCGATTCATGAGGCCACCCACAGCCGCCAGTCCAGCAACTTCCAGCAACAAGGAGGCTCTCAGGCACATGGGTGGAGCCCTGACACCCCAACAGCTCACTGGGCCCCATGGACCCCACAATCGCCATGCTCCCAGGACCTCTCAAGGCAGCTGGGAGGCAGCCAGGGCAGGCAGGGAGACTGGGAGAGGTGGGGCTGCCAGCATTGGTGCTGGAGTCGGCCAGGCTCTGGGGGCACCAGGTTGCAGTAATGTCTCTGATTCCCAAATTCTTCACTTAAAACCTGGAGATGGTGATATTTACCTTCAGGCTTGCTGTATAAGAAGAAAAGTCCTTGGATGCTCCCTGGCACATTCGAAGTGCTAGATTATTTCTGAGAAGACGGCTGTTACTTTTATGGTTTATATGTTACATATGCTGTGTTTATTATTTCTGTTGCTGGAGAGGCTGGGGAGCCTGGGCAACTGGCATCCTACAGCAGAGCCAGGCCTCCATCCCTCCATCTCTCAGCAGCAAAGGGACCTCGGAGAGCTTCCAGCACGGCCCACCAGGAGCCACAGCTCCAGCCAACCTCCCCGATCCGTCTGGTTCCCTGGGCTTGGCGTTACCGCAGGGAATTCGTTTTATTAAGTATATCAGGATCCCAGAGGTCTGCCAGTGGGGTGAGGGGGTGTCTGTCCTGATTCCTGCCTTCAGGTGTCCCTTCCAAAATGGCACCAGGCACCCCTCCCCTCACTCTAACCTCAAAGCCCTGCCCTGCCCATCCCTGGACATACCCGCCCCAGCCTTCTGGCCCACAGTGCCCTCAGGAAGGTTCTACTCTCGCTCTGGGACACAGAGCAGGGACTCTAGGTCCCTGCAGCTCAGTCTCCCTGGAGCCCAAAGCCTTGGCCTGCCCATGCCCTACCCTGGCCCACCGGGCTGGGGGCTCTGCCAGGCTGCAGGGAAAGGGGCGGGAACAATGGCCCAGCCCTGGAGCTTCCATCCAGGAGTGCAGGAGTCTATTTGGGACACTGCCGCTTCCTCTTTCCTGGTTCCAGACAGGTCAACGCCTTCTCCCTCCCAAAGGCTCCTGCCAGGACAAAACAAGGGCAGACTTCCAGCCGCAGGCAGCATCCCTGAGCCACAGGCCTCTGGGCAGGATACTCGGGAGTAAGGCCAAGGACAGGCCCAGGCCGACGGACAGCAGCAAGGCCAGGCTGGAGCACGCACTGGGGGTAGGGGGAAAGCCAGGGACCTGTGGTCAGGGACCCGAGGCCGGCTCCAGCCTCCGCCTCACAGGCCTGCTCCACCCCAGTTTCCTCGCCTATAACAGGGCAGGAGATCAGTGGTTCTCGAGCCTTCCAGGAGTTTTAAAGCAGCAGAACCTCCCACCCCAGCCCAGGCAAATCCTGCCAGGAACCCCAAAAGAGATGAGAGCTGCTCTAGCTGAATTAGGAGAGGTCCAGGAGCCCCACCTTGGTCTCCCCAGGTCCCCTGAGGGAGCAGAGCAGAGCTGGGACTCAGGGGCTCAGGGGCTCAGGGGCTCTCTCAGCCCTGCTGCTCTGCGCTCCTTCAACAGGCGTTAAGTGTCTCCTCCTGGCACCTGGCCCCTGGCCCACAGGTCTTCACAGCATGCACCCCTAAAGGCCAGCACGACTGAAAAACTCACTGGATTAGGCCAGGCATGGAGGCTGATGCCAGGCTAATCCCAGCACTTTGGGAAGCTGAGGTGGGAGAATCACCCAAGGCCAGGAGTTCCTGACCAGCCTAGGCAACATAGCAACACCTTTGTGTCTAAAAAAAAAAAAAAAAGTTTTTTCTTTTTTGATTTTTTTTTTTTTTTTTTTTGAGACAGAGTCTCACTCTGTTGCCAGGCTGTAGTGCAGTGGCGTGATCTCTGCTCACTGCAACCTCTGACTCCCTGGTTTAAGCGATTCTCCTGCCTCAGTTTCCAGAGTAGCCGGGATTACAGATACACGCCACCACGCCCAGCTAATTTTTGTATTTTTAGTAGAGATGGGGTTTCACCATGTTGGCCAGGATGATCTCAATCTCCTGACCTCGTGATCCACCTGCCTCAGCCTCCCAAAGTGCTGGGATTACAGGCATGAGCCACCGTGTCTGGCCAAAAAGAAATTTTTTTTAATTAGCCAGGCATTGTGACATATGTCTGCAGTCCCAAGTACTTGGGAGGCTGAGATGGGAGAATCACTAGGGCCCCGGAGGTTGAGGCTGCAGTGAGCTATGATCGCACCACTGCACTTCAGCCTGGGTGACAGAGCGAGACCATGTCTTAAAAATAAAACCAAACCAAACCACAGGACTAACTTAAAACAGTGTGGAAACAAATGGAACGGACAGTAACCACCGCACGTGGCAGAGTGGTTCAGAGCATAGATGATGGCGTTAGACTCCCAGGGTTCAAAGGCTGTGTGACCCTAGGCAAGTTACTCAACCTCTCTGCAAAGTGAGGACAATATCAGTTCCATCGCATACAGACGTCTGGTGGGTAAACAGACTCATGAAACAATTTCTGGTGGAGCGGGTCCTGCGTCTGTCGCTGTGGCAATCAGTGTTTTCCCAACAGCCTTGGGAAGAAGACATGCTGCTATCACCATCCACAGTGACACAGAGAGGTTAAGTAACCAGCTATGGCCACACAGCCGAGCAAAGTTTCACCTCCAGGCTGAAGCCCCAGTGCCTGTGTACTCTAACTAGAGGCACCGAGGACCCAGGATGAAATGTTTCCCATGGAGAAATCTTTCAGATGGGCTCCAGGACACCCGAGAAAAAGCCAGATTCCATCACTCTTTCCTTTCCTTTCCTTTCCAGTCCTGGAACTATTTGTAAGGCCTCACTGCTACTTTATACAGTCAGGTCAACGAGACCCTCCCAACCCCATGTCAGCTAAAGCCACATCACCGACAGCATCAGCCTGGGGAGGGCCGCCCTCGCCGCAGCAGTGCGCCAGCCCGAAGCCCCGAGAGGGCTCAGGCACCTGCCAGGCATGGGAGGGAAGGACCGGTGCTCATGGTGGGCTCGCCTGTCCCCACAGGGCCCTCGCCCAGCTTCGGAGCTTCCTCTAAGGCCCCTCACGTGATCTGCTTTTCTAGACAGGAATGGAGGCATGCAGGGGTGAAGTGGCCAGGCAGGTCACCGTTAGGTGGTGGGTCCAAGATCTCATCCCTTGCCCTCCACCCCAAAGCCTGGCCTTTCCCCAGCCCTGGGCCAGGGCTGGTCAGGCTGAGAGCCCCCAGACCTCCCGCTGAAGCTGTCCTCGGCCTCCGATGAGCCAGTGGTACTCTCTTCCTGCCGCCAGCTCTCTGCACAGTCACAGATACAGGAGATTAGAACAACAAACTAAAAGACAAGCCCCGTGCCCTGCGGTGGTAGAGAAAGAATCCAGCATGTGCCTCCAGGGGCTGAGCTCCCCAGCACTGGAGGAAAAACAGCAATGCCAAATTCCCGGCAGGGGCCGTGAAGCCTGTGACACGCAGGGCACCTTCTCTGCCATCATGGGCGGCCCTCGCAGTGGGACTGTCCTGCATCACACTCACTTACCAAGCCCTAGGGCCTCCGAGGGGTTTCTGACACAGCAAAGGCTCTGCTCTGCCCGGCCCACTGTCCCCGAGCTCCCCCCTCCAGCCCCCCTGCACCCCCACCCCAATCCCCAAACTCTGCCGTTAGAGCCTGTATAGGCAGGGCATCAACCGGGGCAGATGTGGTCTCTCCGACCCCGTGAGCCCCAACTCATGGGATGGCCCTGAGCCCCTGCGCCCCCTCCCCGCCTCAGCCCTGCATTCTGCATCTCACCGAGTCCTCCTGAGTCGCCCCAGGCACACACTGGGGCGCGGCGCTGGGCTGGGGGCTCTGCACTGTGGGACCCGTGGGGACACATGGTCTTGCACATCTCACCACCCTGCACACTGCTGAGCACACGGCAGGCACCTGCAAAGCTGGGCTGTGTCTCAGATACAGTGTGGGTGGCAGGAGCAGCCCCCTGGGTGAGGACAGGGGGTTTGTCCACTCACACGGGGGCAAGGGAGGACAGAGGCAGAGAAGAGCCATCCCCTTCTCGCCATGCTATAGGCCCTGACCTTTATTTATTTAAATGAAAAGTCAACTTTTCCAGTCAAGCACCTATCCTTCTGGGAGAGGCTGGTCCCCAAGGCGTGCCACACTCTGCCTGGGCCACACCAACTGCCACAAGGTGATGGGTGGCAAGGGAGGCCTCAACGCTGTGCTTGGGCAGACACTTTCCCCTCCCCATCTGAGGACACAAACTTCTGGGTGCCGCGATCCATCCATGCTCTACCACCACCCCACCCCACCCTGCACAAAGTGAAGGCAGAAAGCCACTCTGCGGGGTGTACTCTGCAGATCAGAGCACATGGTCGCTGGTAGAGTTTCCCAAGCCAAGCGACCCCCTTGATGGTCTCAGTTTATGTCCCTGTGATTCTATCCAGGAGTGTAGGCCCCGCTGAATCTGCCCTCAGGAATATCTCAGATGCCTGCAGAGGCCAGGCCAACAGCCCCAGGCCGGGATGCCCCTGGCACTCCACCCCTCCCCTTCCCTGAAATTCCTCCTGCAGCCAGGTATTCATGGAGTTCCTCTAATAAAGGCACTGAGGATACCTAGGAAATAAATCCAAAACAAATCCATTGTACAGACGAGAAAACTCACGCTTAGCGGTTTTCCTGCCAGCAAGCAGTGGGGCCAAGCTTTAAGCCTGGGGTTCTTCTCATTTCCGGAGTACAAGTCCTTCTGTGGTAGTCCCAGCCCAGACGAGCACCTGGACATCCCAGAATGCCCCTTCCCCGGGACACTTTTTCACCATGTGGCTCATCTTCCATAGGGGCCATACGGACAACTGGGACAGATATGCTGGCACTGTCCCGCAACACCCTTGCCAGCTGGGTGACCCTGGGTGAGCCTGTAGCTTCCCTGGAAAACAGGGAAGACTTTCTATGCCTACCCACGAGGCTTGGATGAGAACCACAAATAAAGAAATGGTCTGGGAAGCTGAAAAGGTATCTCCCGATAGAAAGAACTGTTGTTACTCAGTTTAACAAATGCCGAGTGTCCACCACAGGCAAGGTCAGGGACTTGGGTTCCATGGGATGGAGCAATAAGCAGATGGAGAGAGAATGAGGAAGGAAGGAAGGTGCGAACGCGTAAAGGCACGAGGTGAGAAGGGGCCCTGTGCTGCTGGGCTGGAATCAGACGCACTGGTGTGAGCTCGAGGTTTTGGGCAGGCCAGGCGGGCCGGGTCAGCACGAGCACATGTGTGTGTCATGCCTGCATACCATGCCCACCTTTCCTCCCTCTGTCCACTGCCAGGGCGTGAGCAGCAATGCCCAGAGACCACTGGAAGGCACTGGGGCTCCCTGGAGAAACGGCCGATTCAGAGGCTGAAGTAAAGACAGAACAAATGAGCCTGAAACATCTTTTTGTGCCAAAAGGCACAAGGAAGGGCTCAAAGAATGGTGAGGATGTGCCCAGAGGACGCAGGGCCAGCTTGGAGGGGCTGCCAGTGTCTGTGTCAGGACCATCCGAGTATCCCAGTGATGACGGCTAACAGATGATAACCCGCTGAATTACATGGGAAGCCAGGAGCCCATGTCGGCATACATAAATAGTGGAAAGAAGAGAACATTCTTCTTTAAAGTAAGACACCAGGAGTAAATATAAGAAGGAATGAGTTACTTGGCGACCAACAGATAAATCATTCAAACAAGAAATATTAAGGGCCACTAAAACTGGCGGAAGAAGTGGGACTTTGCATCGCCTCAAAGCATCTCCCCAAAAACATGTATCAGTCACAAAGGGGAAAACACAACATTATGTGGTCGCCATTAAACAAGAGGTCAAAGTTAACATCACCAGTATCTGGGCAAGCCAACATCATGGGCCTGCGAGAGCAGGCACAGCGCCACTTCCACGCCATTCCAGCCTCAAACGCGCCACCTGGGTTGTCTCGTGAGAAGACATCCCACAAAATGACTGTCTCGTAATCTTCAAAATTGGCAATCTCTGAGCGCTGAGGCGAGGACAGGGAAGTGCCCCGGGCAGAGTGCAGAGACAGACCACAGAGCTGCCCAGCCCCGGACGGGGTCTTCCTCTCTCTAGAGGAGTTCATGGAATAATTGGCAATCACGGGGTCTGTGTCTAGGAGAAGGGCATATGGGATTTCTTTCTATTCTGGAAATCTGAAAAATGACTGGAAAACAAGAAGGCTGTGGGAACTCCAGGAGTGCCAGGTAATCCTTCTGGAGGCGAGACCATGTATTGGGTACAACAGAAATGAGCTTGGCACGGGGTTAGCACATGGCCTTGAGACGGGCTGGGGGGTGGGCGGACAGCGGATTCCTCAGGCCTTCGTGATTGGGAGGACTCGGGAATTCCATCACCAGGGAAGGCCCTGAGGACATGGCAGGCTGAGGAAGAGGTGGCAGGACAGGTGAGGGGCGCAGACAGCAAGCATGAAGGCTCCAGGTGGGACGGGCAGGAGGGGAGCTTGGTGGGTTGGGGGAGCGCAGGCAACACTGGGAGGCCTCCAACACCCGGAGCGTGTTCTCAGGCCTCTCTCTGAGGAGGTGCCAGGGGGACAAGGAGGATGGGCTGATGAGGTCGTTATGGCTGCCTGGGCCCCTCCGCCTGCTTCAGGCCCTGGGACTCCGGGGCTGCAGGACTCTGATGGTGGCCCCCAGCCCTGCGAGCCATGGTGTTCTCCACCCTCGTTGTCTGCGCCTATGAAGTGTGGCAGAGGAGAGCCAGTGTCCCAAGGGGTGGGCAGGCTTGAGGAGGCCTCGCTACAGCAACCCCGTGGTTCTTGGAACCGGAGCCCCCAGGGCTGCGGGAGGCAGAGGGCACATGAGGGCGCAAGGGCACGGGGGCGTCTGCGAGGGAATGAGTAGGGTGTAAGCAGGCCCATGTGTGTGGCCTGGGGTGTGAGGGGGCTGGGCGTGACAGTGTGTATGTGTGTGTATACACTATGGGGCCAGAGTGAGAGTGGGCACCTGTGGGTGTGTGGCCTGGGCCTGAGAACCCGTGGGGCCTGGCGTGTGCACATGTGGATACAGGAACATGAGGGCATGGGGGCCCCCGGTGAGCACACGTGGGCTTGGGTGAGCCTCTGTGGCTGCGCATGCATTGGCCCAGCTCCAGCAGGCCTGGCCTGTCCCGTCCCCGGCAGCAGGGCGCCCTCTCGTGGCCTGAGCAGGCAGTGTGGGGAGGAGAAAACGACAGTGAACCCTGAGACCTTGCCAGGGTGGGACGTAGGAGGAGGGGCGGGGCAGGAGGAAAGAGGCGGCAGGGAGGATGCCAGGTGGGCATTCAAGAATGCCGGATGCGCACTGCCCTAGGGCCCTACGGATCCTCGCTGGCCCCTGCCCACCACTCCTGGCTTCACCAGGCTCCTCCCTCCCTGCAGGGCAGGGGCTGGGAGGGTGTCCTCTCTGATGCAGGGCAGGCGGGCTTGGACGGCCTCATGAGAAGCATGTGGGTGGCCTGGGGCCTGTGGCAAGGCACATCTCCAGCCGTGCCCACTTGGGACCACACTGCCAAAGACCAGTGTGCCAGGGCTGCCCCTCACACCACATCTGCAGGGCTGATTCGCCGAATCCCTTCCCTGCTGGGGCAGCTAGGATCCTGCCCTCCCACAGGCCAAACAGAGAGCATGTGTGCACGTGTGTGTGTGTGTGTGTGTGTGTGTGTGTGTGTGTGTGCGCGCGAGCCAGGGTCTAGGACCTGCATGTGAGTGTGGCACGAAACAAGGCCATCCCTGCACGTCTCCAGGGAGGGGGTGCTGTGACAGAGCACAGGTCGCAGCGTCCTTCCGCGGCATGGATGGCTGTGGCCCAGGAGATTGTGTTGAGTCTACAGTCACGGAGCCCCTGGCCCTGAGCTCCTGAATTAAACCTTTGTAAAGTGCAGAGCACTCCCTGCATGAATCTTTGCTTAAAGATAGACGTGGGGGAGGCTGCAGTCAGAGCATGGCCTCAGTGCCACTGACGGGGCTGGCTGGGAGGTTCCTCACTGGGAGGTTCCTCACTAGGAGGCCTATTCTCAGCAACTTTCCCTCCCTCGTGAGAAGGGGGCCCTGGTCAAGTGGGAGCCGTGCAGGCTCAGGAGTGGTGGGTGCGTGGGTGGGTTTCTGTTTTTAAAACCAGGTGTTTTTCCTTTTTAAGAATCCCCCAAATTCACAAACCCAGGGCAGGTGCGATTGTGCCATAAAAAATAACTCTTATTCTTACAAGAGTGTTATGAGGTAGCCTCAGGGCCCCTCCAGGGGACCAGCAGGGCAGAGATCTGTGATGCTGGGAGGCCAGCCAGGTGTCAGGAGAGGGGCTTGAACCTCCCTCCCTGGAAGGAAGAACAGCCACATTCACTCCCCCACATCCTCAACAGTGCCTGGCCATACATAGTAGGTGCTCAGTAAACATCTATGGGGACCAGGGAGCTAATAGAGGACAGGCTGTGGGCAATGGAGGACCACCGAGATTTTAAAGGCAGTGAGGAAGGCCAGGCACTGTGGTTCATGCCTCTAATCCCAGCACTTTAGGAGACTGAGGCGAGTGGATCACCTGAGGTCAGGAGTTCGAGACCAGCCTGGCCAGCATGGTGAAACCCCATGTCTCCTAAAAATACAAAACTTAGCCTGGTGTGGTGGCACGCACCTGTAACCCCAGCTACCTGGGAGGCTAAATAAAGCAAGAGAATCGCTTGAACCCAGGAGGCGGAGGTTGCAGTGAGCTGAGATCGCGCCATTGCACTCCAGCTTGGGTGACAGATCGAGACTCCAGGAAAGAAAACAAAAGAAAAAAAGAAAAGAAAAGAAAAAAAGGCATGCATTAGGGAAGGTCAAGTCTGCCCTAGAAAGCCACCATGACCTTGTGGTGAACCGCACCCATGGGGTGAAGAGCGCCGCAGAGGCAGTGTATGTCCTGCCAGCCCAGTCTAGCAGGACAGACCAAATGGGAGCCGTTAGGGAAGTACACCATGTGGGGTGCGGGAGCCACACCATGGCACGCCCTCACTCTGGGGGCCGAGCTTAACCCGCTGCTGTCCAGCCCGCACAGCTGGGGCTCAGCCCCTCTTGACACATGAGGAAACCAAGACCCAAGTGAGGGAAAGATCGTGCTCAAGCCAGGCGCGGTGGCCCACGCCTGTAATCCTAGCACTTTGGGAGGCTGAGGCAGGAGGATCACTTGAGCCCAGGAGTTCGAAACAAGCCTGTGCAACACGGGGAGACAAAAATATTTTTAAAATTTAAAATTAGCTGGGCGTGGTGGTGTACACCTGTTTCCCAGCTGTTTGGGAGGCTGAGGCGGAAGAGTGCCTTGTGGCTGGGAGTTCGAGGCTGCATTGGGCCATGATGGTGCCACCGCATTCCCGCCTGGGAAACAGAGCAAGATCCCACCTTGAAAAGAAAAAATAAACAAAAAAAAAGCACAAAGAGACCATGTCCGAGTTTACATGGTTAGCACGCGGCAGAGGACTGGGTCGCACACCCAGCTTCTGGGGTGCTCCTAGGGTCTCTGTGTAGCTGGACTCCAGCTCTAGAGGATGCGTCTGGGCTTTTCTGTCTCCCTGCTACTCTGGTTTCAGCCCCCGAGCACAGGCAGAGTGAGAAAGAGCACCCGGGGCTATCAGGCTGGGCCTGCACGCAGGGCACTCCAGCCTAGAACTACGTTTCGAGGCTGGAGTGGGGACCTTGCCCCTGGCTGTCCCCAACCTGAGGACAACGGGGCTAGGGGAGCACAGTGGGTCCACAGCCGGGGCTCACATCCTGGGTCCCACCTGTGCCACAGAGAAACCTGTGTACAAATACAACCACCTTTGCAAGATGGTTGAAAATGAGAACTATGTCGAGCTGTGTCTGCAAGGGCAGGAGTCGGGGCTCTGGGCCCCTTTCCTTCCTTCTTCACTCTTCCAGGCTGGAAGAGATGTAGCAATGAAAGGATGAAAAATGCAGGTTCCCTGATGGTCAGAACGCAGCAATGGCGGATGCTGTGGGGGACATGCCCTCCCCGCCCTGGGCGGTAAGCCCTGGCTTTGTCACCGAGCTGTAGCACAGCAGCAGAAAGGCAGAGGCCAGCCCTGGGGCAGCGAGGACTCAGGCGGGACTCCAGGTCTCATGGGGTGGCTGCGCGGGCAGGCTCTGGGCCCTGGGGGCATCCAGCAGAACCCAAGTGGCCCAGGTTCAGGTTAAGGTTAGACAGCGTTTTGGGCAGGCGGCCAGCCTGGCCAGGACGGTGCGCGCAGCTCCTCTGCAGGCTCTCTGCAGGCTCACTGCGGGCCCTTCCTCCCCTGCTTGCTGCAGCCCAGCCAGCTGCCCAGACCTGCCTGGGTCCCCTCCTACCTTTCCCCACACACCGGAGGGCACTTGGGCTCAGTGGACTTTAACCACAAAGGCAGCAACGATGGGACTCCTGGGGCTGTCACCTGTCACGTCTCCGCCAGGCCCTCAGGTGGGGGTGGATGGGGTCAAATGACCGACCTCAGGGCCTGCCCTAGGTCAGAAGCCCCCAAAGCCAGATCCTGCTTACGTCCAGGTCAGCAGCAGGTCGTGTGTGAGGAGGGGGCCAAAGTGGGGAAGGGCAGGAGCTGACCAGCCCTGTGACCCCCACACTGGCTTTGTTTCATGAGGCCCGGCCCCTGCTCAGAGCTCCAGCAGGACTTGGCTAATTGAGGGGTGGTTTGAGAAGGTTCAGGGGCATAGGCCTTGGAGAAAGGCAGAGGTGGGTTCGAATCCTGACTCACACTGGCAGGCTGTGTGGCCTTGGGCAAGTTACTCCACCTCTCTGAACTTCCATTTGCACATCTAAATTGTTGGGGTAAGAAGGTGGGCGCCTCCTCTGGGCTGTTGCGGGGGGTAGGCGAGCCGAGGCCGGGTGTGTGAGCATGAACGCTGGCCCTGCCACGAGGCACGCCTGTGGTATCCCCCTGCGGCTCCTGGTAACACGCTTCAGGGAGTGTCTTGGTTGGAGAAGAGCAGTGTGAGTACCAGGCCTTGCCACGTCTGTTGAGCGGCTCTGGGGAGATGAGAGGGCCCTGCGGACCCTCCCTCAACCCTGTCCCACAGCTCCAGAGCCTTCCAGGACCCTGGAGAGAGCCGCATGTTCCCAAGACGCAAATTCCTGGGGCTGGGAGGTGGCCTACAGGGGTCCTACCTTCCGGGCCAATCCCAGGCTTTGTGGCCTCACTCTGTGGCCACCTCCCAGCCTCCACCTGGGACCCCCTTCCTCAGCCCAGAGCCCACCATCCCGCAGCCGACTGGTTACCACACAGGTGGCACGAAGCCCAGCAGGGGAGTTCAGGTTTTAAAATCTTTCCCCTCTTGCCCTGGACACAAAGCAGCCTTGGGCAGGAACCAAGAACGCTAATGATGGTCAGGTACCAGAAAGGGCGACGGTTCCTCATCCTGTCTCTGCCACCCCAGTGCCCCAACCAGACAGAGCCATGGGGGCCACGACAGGGTATCTACCCCAGCTTCACCTGCTGAGCCACGTGGACCCACCAGCCTCATCTCAAACGCCCGCCTCCACCTCAGGTCTCCTCCCTGCTCTCACAGGAGGCCCAACGTCTGGGACTGCTGGGTGCTGACAATGCCCAGAGACATGCCAGGACCGTAAACTGGGCGGCACATGGGCCTCCCTCCCACAACAGCCAGTGATGGTTGGGGTGGGGAGGAACAGGGTCCCCCATGGTGGGGGCGTAAACCCGTCTGGCCTCATGTGGTCAAGCTGAACATACGCTTCTCCATGACCCAGCACCACCACCTCTCAGCAGATCTGCCACAGAAGGACTCATGCCCATGTGTGCAGGAGACAGAAACCAGAACGTTCCTGGCAGCCTGTGCAGACAGGCCGAACTGGGACGCACACAGATGTCCTCTCCAAGGGATGGGCAAAGAGCGGTGTTCAAGCCACAGAGGACGCGATGAATAAGCCACAGCTCAATGGTACAGTGTGGGATTCCATTTGGATAAAGCTCAGAGCAGGAAGAGCCAGCGCCATATTTGAGGGAAGCAGCCATGTGGGAGAACAAAGCAGTCCCAGTCACTGTGGCCACGTGCCCACTGCGGGACGGGGCATGGCAGTCAGGGACCAGGCCTTCTGGGGCGCTGACGGCCTCCTAGCTCTCGACCTCAGAGTGTTCACTTTGTTATTCACTATGTTACAATTCGAATTTTATTCACATCATATCACAGCTGTTTAATGGCACACTTTATGTTATATATATTTCATCACAATTTTAAAAATTTCCTTTTGAGACAAAGTCTTGCTCTGTTGCCCAGGCTGGAGTGCAGTGGTATGATCATAGCTCACTGCAGCCTCCTGGACCTCTTTGGTTTAAGAGATCCTCCTGCCTCAGCCTCCCAAGTAGCTGGGACCACAAGTGGGTGCCACCATACCTGGCTAATTGTGATTTTTAATAGAAATGAGGTCTCACAATGTTGCACAGGCATGTCTCAAACTCCTGGGCCAATTTTTTTTTTCACATTTTTAAAATGAAAGTATGACATAAGGCCAGACTTTCATGCCTGTAATCCCAGCAGTTTGGGAGGCCAAGGCGGGCGGATCACCTGAGGTCAGGAGTTTGAGACCACCTTGGCCAACATGGTGAAACTCTATCTCTACTAAAAATACATAAATTAGCCAGGCGTGGTGGTGCGCACCTGTAATCCCAGCTACTCGGGAGGCTGAGGCAGGAGAATCGCTTGAACCTGCGAGGCGGAGGTTGTAGTGAGCTGAGATTGAGCCATGGCACTCCAGTCTGGGCGACACAGTGACACTCTGCCTCAAAAACAGAAACAAACAAAAAAAAGTAGGACATAAAGTAGATTACTGATTGTCTGGGGCTGGGTGGAATGCGGGGGGTGCTTTGCCAATAATAGCTAAACGATTTGAGGCTTCTTTTTGGGGTGATGAAATGTTATAAAATTGATTGTGGTGACGGCTGCACAACTCTGTGAATGCATGAAAGCCAGAGTTATACAACATGGAAATTATTTCTCCATAAGGCTACTACAAAAAGAGACAAAAGAAAAAAGTATACAGGCTTAAACTGGGGTGTGTCCCCCTCTGTGTGACCTCAGGTGCACCAAGTGACGCCTCTGAGCCCAGAAGTGCCCATCTACACCACAGAAGCCATAGCCTCTCTCCCGGGCAGGACCAGAGGGCCGCCTGAGGGATGTCAGGGGTTCACGGACTCACTGCACGGCGGATTTTTCCGCAGGCCTGTTCCCTTGACCTTCCCTGTACCACCAGGATGAGTGCCTGAGGAACCTGGGGTGAGCTCCCAAGCCCAGCACTGGCCCTTTCTCTTCACCAGGGCTGGCTCGAACTGCCCTGGCTGCTCTGTTTACACACGAGGACAAAAGGAGGGTCCTGACTCCTGGGTGGCTGACCAGGGCCACCAGAGCCTGGACCCCCTCCTTGCTAGCCACTCACTTTGACATGTGACTGCTGAAAAGTGAACGCCAGGTTCACTTCCTTCCCTCACGCTCCATGTGGCACAGAAGAAAAATCTGTCGTGTTCCAAAGAGAATCCACAGCCTTCTCTTAACAGGAAACACTATGAAGTCAGTTGTTGAGAAGTCTGGGAAGGCCCAGGACAAGGTTCTGATTTGACGGCAGCCGCTTCCAAGGTCAAAGGCCAGGCGTGGGGGCACTCTCCCTCCTGACCCGCCCGCTCCGCAGCCCTGCAGCCCCTCATTGTCCAGCGTGGTGCAAGGCGGCTGGAATCCTAGATCGGCCAGCCGCCCCACTGGGGGAAGCCCCTTCATCACCCAGACCCCAGCTAGAAGGGACTTTACAGGACATCTGGAATCCCGGTCCAGGAAACTTTCCCTCTCAGAAGGGCAAACTGTTTGTCAAGAATGTTCTGGCTCATAAAACATCTGCCAGCCTTGGGTAAACAATAAGAGAAGACCCAAGGCGAGGTCGGCGTAGCTGGTTTATTCACACAGCAGTTCCATGACCAGCACGGGCGCTTCTCAGGCAGTGGCAATTTTGTGCTCAGAAAACAGGGTGCTGGCTGCGCCGTGTGGTGTGGAACAGGGAACAGAGTGATGGGGTACGCCGAGAGACGAGACTGCCTGGTTTCTGGCATGTCCGTGGGAAGACGGGGTTGGTGGGGAGACAAGAGGCAGGAAGGGTCTGCGGCTCAGACATGCCAGCAGCTCTTCCTTCGCCACTGAGGACAGAGAAGGTACCTGGGAACTGGGAAAAACATCCCTTACCTGTATTCATTTGTCAGAATGGGAGGACAAAGGGTTCCAGCCCAGTCCATCCTTCAAGGAAGACGAGGGCTGCCTTGACAGGCAGGAAAGAAAGGAGGGGCGACAGTGCTGGGGGGCATGGGCAGCAGTGCCCTTACCTACTGGGCCCCCGCCTCCGAACACGGAGCCCGGCCTGGGCCCTAGAGTGCGGCCTGGCCCTGTGGCTGCTGTAGAATGTGCCCCAAGGGCAGGACTTTCCAGGAGGGAAAAGTACAGGCAAAAGTACCCGCCCAGGGGACTGGGGGCGGCCAGGTTCCAATCCAGCCTCTGTGAAACCTCGCCAGGATGACGCTTTCCTGGGGAGCAGGCCCTACAAAACTTTCCCTCTGGAGCTAAGGCCACACAGCGATTTCTCCCAGCCCTGAGGCTGCATTCTCTTTGGGCCATTTTATAATAAAAGTGGAAGAAAGCAAGAGGCATGGATACATCTATGGTGACAGGGAAATCTCACCACCAGTGAGCAGCCGAATCCCAATCCTCAGCCCCCTCTCCACCTCTCAGACTCCTGATGGCTGCCTCAGAAACACAATCTTGTGTGCGTGTGTGTATATGTGTGTGCACGTGTGCATGTTCCACACTAGAAGACCTTGACTGAGGGCACACCCCGCAGCAGAACCAGTGGGAGGCCTCAGTAGGCCCCTCCAGCTTCCCTCCCTTCCTGGTGCCAGTGACTGGCAGGACTGGCTGCTGCCCCCATCCGCCACCCGCCAGCCGGCCCAGCCTGGACCGCCTCCCCATCCTGCCCTGGCGTCAAACCAAGTGTGAGCGCAGCTACTCAACACAGGGCTCTCTGCCACCTGGGCCCAGGACAAGGCCACCACCCCTCCCTCTTCACTCTCCCAATTCAGCCAAGGCTAGGCCAAGGCCACCAATGGAGGATGGAGCCTGGAAAGCTGCCCGATGCCCAGCTGACCTGGCCAGTACTCACTGGCTCCTGTAAGGTCTCTGTCTTTGGAGAGGAGAAGTGCAGCACAGGGTTGTGACATGTACCTGCTGCAGAAGGGACACAGCTGCTGCCCCCGGAAAGCTCACCTCAGTGCCAAACGGGGCTGTGCTGACTGCCACAGCTAGTGCTGCCCCTCACAGAGGTGCCAGAGGGCTGGGGGGTGGCCCCAGAAGGGCGAGGTGCTGCTTCATAGAGCCTGGCTGGGGGCATGTCCTAGAGGGAAGGGACTCTGACTCCAGAAAGGTGCCCGGCTGACTCCAGAAGCTGTTTGCTGGCCCCCGGCTGGCCACACAACCACAGGGAACACCACACAGGCACTTCCAGTCCCAACACACCCCTCCAGAGAGCGAGGCCCCACAGGCTCCACAGCCAGGGCCCCGTGCCCCTCCAGCGATCCAGTGCATCTGTGCACTGAGAGTGCCATCTGGAGGGAGAAGGGGACAGTGCAGGAGGAGGGCGGCTGCCATCTGGGGCCACCAACACCCTTGCAGAGGCCAGCAAACCTTTTCTAGTAGCCACATTAACAAAAGTTTAAATAAACGGGTGAAATTAACATGAAATATCAGCATTTCAACACGTAGCCAATATAAAAAAAATACTCAGGAGCTCTTTCACAATCCTTTCTCCCCACCCAGTCTCTGAAATCCAGTGTGTATTTTACACTTCCTGCATGTCTCACTGTGGACAAGCTACAAGTCACCCCCTGCGGCTCGCAGCTACTGTGTCTGACACAGCACCTGGTCCTTTCAGGGCCACCCCCAGCCCTCTGGCATCTTTGCGAGGGGCAGCACTAGCTGTGGCAGTCAGCACAGCCCGTTCGACACTGAGGTGAGCTTTCCAGGGGCAGCAGCTATGTCCCTTCTGCAGCAGAGGCAGCTCCAGAGAGTCATCAATAGGGCTGGGAGACCTCCAATCCCTTTAACCGGGGCACACCTACACACACAGAGTCCCACCTCTTTTGATGCCCGCGTGGCCTCCCCTAGTGACTGGGTCCCCACCTTAGCCAAGCTAACACACTTCTTCCTTTGTCCTGCATGTTAACAAAGGCAGATTTGCATCCTGACAAACACATCAAAAGAGCTGACATTTTTAATCTCTTTGGGAACAAACAGGCTAAGTCCCATCCTCTTCAACAGAGGCAGGTGACTCCATTCCTGGAGCTAGGCAGATATGGACAGTAGTGGCCACACGTGCTCCCCACCCTGGCCATTTGCTGAGGACTTGCTGTGTGCCTGGCACTAAACTGATTATTTTCCTACAGCATCTGAACACATGGACGCACAGGATAACACACACTGGGGCCTATCGGAGGGTGCAGAGGGGAGGAGAGAGAGGATCAGGAGAAATAACTAACGGGTGCGAGGTTTAACACATGGGTGATGAAATAATCTGTACAATAAACCCCATGACACGTTTGCTTATGTGATGAACCCGCACATCCTGCACATGTACCCCTGAACTTAAAAGTTAAAAAAAAAAAGAAAAAAATGTGGTATATATACACCATGGAATACTACTCAGCCACAAAAAGGAACGAAATCATGGCATTCACAGCAACCTGGATGGAGGTGGAAACCTCAAGGAATGGAGGTGCCTCAGGTCTGGAAAAGCAAACATCACATGTTCTCACTTCTAAGTGGGAGCTACATTATGAGGATGCAAAGGCATAAAGAATGATACAGTGGACTTTGGGGACTCGGGGGGGAGGGAGGGGCGGTGAGGAATAAAAGACTACATATTGGGTACAGTGTACACTGCTCAGGTGACAGGTGCACTAAAACCTCAGAAATCACCACTAAAGAACTTATCCATGTAACCCAAAACCACCTGTCCCCAAAAACTACTGAAATTTTAAAAATTACCGAAACAAAAAAAAAGATGAAGATGCTTGTAGAAAGATGCCATAAAACAGTGTTCAAGAAAAAAGGAGGTCGCAATACAATATCATCTCATTTTTTTAAAGAGAAAAATCCAAAATATTACCAGCCTTTATCTACACAGAGAAGGCAGCATGGAAGGATTTGGCAAACAGTTGATAGTCTCTCTCTGGGGCCAGGCGCAGTGGCTAACACCTGTAATCCCAGCACTTTGGGAGGCTAAGATGGGTGGATCACCTGAGGTCAGGAGTTCAAGACCAGCCTGGCCAACATGGTGAAACTCCATCTCTACTAAAATTACAAAAATTCGGCAGGCGTGGAGGCGCACATCTGTAGTCCCAGCTACTCAGGAGGCTGAGACAGGAGAATTGCTTAAGCCTGGGAGGCAGAGATTGCAATGAGCCAGGATTGGACCTCTGCACTCTAGCCTGGGTGACAGAGGGAGACTCCACCCCAAAAAACAAAAAAAGTTTCTCTCTCTAGAAGACACCGTCATGGGGATGCTCACCCCATATTCTTTAAATGGCACGCAGGTAACTGGAATCTGAAAAGCACCAACCCTTGCTGGTGTAGGGTGGGCACAGCCCCCCCATGGCCACCTGCTCATTTGTGGGCTGTGAGGGGCCTTCTTCAGAGGCCCATTCTCAGTTTATAGGGACACCTGGCCTAGGCTGGCCCCAACAGAGGTGGCATTCAGGACAGACATGTTTTTCCTCCAAGGAACCGGAAAAAGCCCAGTGCACAACGCTGTATGGCTATCCCTCCCTCTCCACCTTCTGCCAAGCCACATCGTTGTGTTCCCAAGCAGGGAGGAGTCACTTGTGCTCATGGGTCACAGATGTGAGCTGGGCTGGTCTCCTGATGGCTGACGCCAGGCAGCACCTGGCATCAACTACAGGGCCTCGAGGTCCACTGTCAGCAAGGAGCCCTCACCTGGGAGCAGCAGCAGGACCAGGCTCTGCCACCTTGGCAGGAAAGGCAGGAATGGGGACCTGGGGGCCCCCGGCTGGCCTCTTGGAAAACATGTTCCTGTGGCTTGTGAGTGGGTCTCCCTCACTCCCTTAGGCCAGGCCTCACCAAGGAAGAAAGAAGGCGCATATGTCACGCATGTCAGAGGCCCCATGGGGACCCGCAAGACTGGGAGGGTCTGGGAGGTGGCTGGAAGGGACCAACTTCCTGACCCTGGACCCAGGTGTGCTGAGCCTTCCTCACTCACCTTGCACGCAGCCACGGCCCCCAACCTGCAGGAAAGCCCTCAAAACGATGGTCGGGCCCTCTGCTCTGTCTTCTCTGGTCCTGTCTAAGCAGATCTCTCAGGACAAATGCAACCACCCCCGCCCCAAATCCAAGTACCCACAGGTAACCATGTTTCGACCAAGTCTCCCCAGCATCTGCAAAGATGTACTTTCTCTGAATGGCCACAATCGAAACCATCGAGCATAAGGCAAGATGGCGCTCTGATGTCCAAGATCCTCTTGACGACAAAGCAAGCTGAAGCCCAGGCACCACAGGGCCCTCCACATGCCCCAGAGCTCCCAACACCTGCTGGCTGCTCCAGACCAGGCAGACTTTAGACCCCACAAATAAAACACAAGCTTCTTCTCAAGATGGGGGTTCCATTCCAGAGCACCCCTGAGCACCCTCGTGTTGTCTCCAGGCTCTCTGTCACCGGTGGAAAAGGTGAACACAGGAAACGGAGGCTGTCCAAGGTGCTGGAGTGCCCACGGCTGTAATTTCCACAGCGCAGGGTCTGATCAAACTGCCGAAAGGAGAGCAGCACAGATTCTCCCAGCTCCCCGGTGGGCAGCCCCCACGATGAACAGTGCCTTTGCTTATTTCTCTCTGCACCACACACCGTTTCAAAACTCAGACCCTCTATCAAAAGCCACGCTACCTTATCACTGTCTGCTACAATAGACCACCCAGCCTTGTTCTTAGAGGTCCATTACAGGCAACATAGTGAATGCCCACACACTGCTCTTTGATTTGGAAAGAATACCCCCTTTACTTTGAAAAACAAAACAGAATGAGAACGTGGCCATCCCCTGGAAGGAAGGTGAATGAGTGCATCTAGTTGGCACTGACCTGAACTTCCCGGTCCGCACCTGCAGTGCTCTCATTCCACACCGCTGGGCACCGCCGACGTCGCCCACGATATCGTCCCCAATCATGACGGCCTGTCACGGCAGTGAAATATGCTTAGAAGTGATGTCAGGAGAGTTTTATTCCTGGGCTCCTTCATCTTCTATTTGACATAATAAATGGCTTGATTTGATGTTTAAAACCACCATCATACAAATTAAACAAGATAATATTGTCATTGTATTGATTAAGAGTCAACCCACCTGGAATATATCTCACGCTGCCCCCGGAGGCCATGGCTCTGAATGGTATATATTTGTGCAATTTGAAATCAATCAGCAGACATCAAAGTGATTTGGCACCCCAAGGACGCGTGCGGATGCTGAGTGCTGCCTGACCTCCGCGGAAACACAGGCTGAATTTTACCTGACCCTAAAGACTCTGTAGCCTGGTTATTTGCCTTGGATTCTATGAAAGTGAAGCAAATCTCTGGCAAATCTTTGTAAGTCTGGCTTTATATAGGTTTTGATTTCAATGGTGAAGGTATTGCCTTAAAAAAAAATTATACAGTCGGGCTTGGTGGCTCACACCTGTAATCCCAGCACTTTGGGAGGCTGAGACGGGCAGATCACAAGATCAGGAGTTCAAGACCAGGCTGACCAACATTGTGAACCCATGCCTCCACTAAAAATACAAAAATTAACCAGGCATGGTGGTGTGCGCCTGTAATCCAAGCTACTCAGGAGGCTGAGGCAGGAGAATTGCTTGAACCTGGGAGGCAGAGGTGGCAGTCAGCCAAGATGGCGCCACTGCACTCCAGCCTGGAGGACAGAGCAAGACTCTGTCTTAAAAATAATAACAATAATATACAAACCAAAATACACACACACACACACAGATGAAATGCTCACAGCCTATCATTGGAAAAAGTAGCCTCTAACATACACTCTCCCACCTGAAACAACCAGAAAACCAAACTATGAAACAGCAGCTTTCAGAACACTGGACATCAAGCAGTGAAGGACAATGACTTCTGAGACGCGGGAAACCAGCGAGGTGGCTCCTGCGACTGCCCCCAGCATACTGCCTTTGACGCTTCCAGACTGTGGGCACGGGGGGATGGACTGAAGTGTGTCCCCCACAAATTCATATAAAAAAAGAACCGCTAGCCCGCAGTGTAACTGTATTTGGAGGCAGGGCCTGTGAGGAGGTAATTAATTAAAGTTGAATGAGCTCAGAGGGGGCTCTGATCTGACGGGCCCTGATCAGAGGAAAAGGCACCAGAGTGCCCTCTCCATGCAAGCACAGAGGAGAGGCCATGGGAGGACACAGCAAGAAGGTGGCCGTCTGCAAGCTGGGGAGAGAGCCCTCATCAGAAACTGGACTTGTCGGCACCCTGATCTCAGGCTTCGAGCCTCCCGCACGGTGAGAAAAAATGTTTCTGCTGTTGTATGACAGTCTGAGCTGACTAATACAGAGGGAAACGCAGGTGGAGTCCTGTAGGATCCCTGAATTGGGAAGACAGAGCTAGGACCCTGGGGAGACCCAGGAGTGGAGTCCACAGGACAATCAGAGAGGAGAAGGCTGAATGGAGAAAGAGCTGTGGAGATTGTGGAGGGTCCCCTCGGTACTCAGCAGACCAGTGCCCGTGCACGTAAGGGCAGAAACTCCCTGAGCCTGGGAAAGAACCACACCAAATAACTAGAGAAAACGGTGCCTGCGTCTCACACAGGACTGCGTATGTCCCTACCAGCCAGGCTGGGAAAGCTCACTCATGATACACAGGGCACTGGGTAGGATCTCCGAAGCTGCTGGCTTCGCTGGTGAGGAATGATTCATCCAGGGTAACCCCTGCTCCAGTGCTGCCCCCAAATCTTAAAAGCAAAATTTGGAAGGATCAAACTGTTTCCAAGTAATTTAACTGCATCCTAGAACAAAGTTTGAAATTATTTATGGGCACACAAAAATATCCAGAACCAAAAAGAAGGTAAAATTGATCATATCTGGCACCCAATAAAAAACTGATCAGACATGCAAAGAAGGAGAATATGCAGGAGGAGGAGAAAGATCAGGCCATCCAAACTGAGCCAGAGCTGAAACAGATATGAGAATGAGCACACAAGAGCATTAAATTATCCCTTGTCATTGTATTCCATATGTCCCAAAAGTAGAGAAGAGGAAGATAAAAGAAAAAATCCAAATCAAGCTTCTAGAGATGAAAACTAAAAGGTCAGGGATCAAAACTGACTGGGTGAGATCAGTGCCAGCAGAGATACTGCAGAGGAAAAGATTAATGAACTTGGAGACATGGCAACAGAAACTACCCAAAATGAAACAGAGGCAGAAAAGTTATTTTTAAATGTGACCAGGCATCAGTGAGCTATGGCACAACTTTAAGTGGCCTGATTTACATGCAATGAGAGTTCTTGAAAGTGAGATGAGCTGGGGCACAGAGGCTCACACCTATAATCCCAGCACTGTGGGAGGATCGCTTGAGCCCAGGAGTCCAAGGCCAGCCCAGGCAACATGGCAAGACCCTGTCTCTACAAAAAAATTTTAAAAATTAGCCAGATGTGGTGGCTGAAGTCTGTAGTCCCAGCTGCTTTGGAGACTGAGGAAGTGGAGGATCACCTGAGCCCAGGAAGTTGAGACTGCAGTGAGCTGTGTTCGTGCCACTGCACTCCAGCCTGAGAGACAGAGCAAGACACTGTCTCAAGATTAGAAAAACAAAAAAAAAGTGAGATGAGAGAAGACACAAATGTATTTGAAGAAATCGTGAATGAAAATTTTCCAAACTTGACACAAATAATAAATCCACAGACCCAATAGCCCAGTGAACACCAAATACAAGAAACATGAAGAAAACTGTATTAAGGCACATCATAATCAAGTTGCTCAAAACAGTGACAAGGAGAAAAATCTCAAAGAATAAGTCAGACAAAAAAGACACATGTTATATACAGAGAAACAAAGATAAGACGTTAGATTTCTTGTTGGAAATAATGCAAGTGAGAAGACTGTAGGGTGCTGGCTTTTAAGTAGTAAAAGAAAAAAAAAATGCCCATCTAGAATTCTATACCCAGCAAAAATATCTTTCTAAAACAAAGATGAACTAAAGATATTTCAGACATCGAAGCGGAAAGAATTCATCACCAAGAAATCTACCCTACAAGAAATGTAGAAGGAAGTCCTTCAGGCAAAGGGAAAATGACAACAGCTGGAAATACACATCTATACCAGAAAGGTGGCTTGTGGGCATGTGCTGAACTTCTGCCTGCTCACCTCCCTCCTCTGCTGGCTAATTCCTCCCAGGCCTTCAGGACTCAGTTCTGGTGACCACTACCTTTCCTCCACCCCAGGCTGGGTTGTGTGGCCCTCCCAAAGCACTCTGTGATCACTCCCTAGTGCCACCCAGGTCATACTGCAGCGTAACTGACTCTGCTCATCCCATTCTTCCAGAAGTAGGAGCTCCTACAGGGCAAGGAATCTGGGCTGACAACTGGCACTCGGTTGACGCTTAGCAACAGTGTCTTGAGCGGATGTGTGCTCTGCATTATGGCATGGCCAGCTGTGTCTGGACACACGAGGCACAAATAAGACTTCCCATTGGTCACCTATGTAGAGTGGAGGGAGTTGCACAGTCCATGCCAGTGTGGCCGAAACATCAGTCATCTGTGGGCCTCCTTTTGCCACATTAACATGTTACTGCTTAAATGGACTCATGTTCTCTTTTTTTTTTTTTTTTAACATAAATATATGTAATTTTAAAGAAAAAACAGCTGGGAGTAGTAGCTCACACCTGTAATCCCAGCACTTTGGGAGGCTGAGGTGGGTGGAAAATTAGCTGGGCATGGAGGGTGAGGCAGGCAAATTGCTTGAACTTGAGAGGCTGAGGTTGCAGTGAGCCGAGATTGTGCCACTGTACTCCAGCCTTGGTGACAGAGTGAGACTTGGTCTCAAAAAAAAGTAATAATAATTTTAAAGAAAAAAAAAACCAACCAGCCTTTCTCTCTCCCCTACCCCAAAATCTGATTAAAAGCTTCAAAGTTGGCTGGGCATAGTGGTCCATGCCTGTAATCCCAGCACTGTGGGAGGCTGAGGCAGGCAGATCACTTGAGCCCCGGAGTTCCAGACCAGCCTGGGCAACATGGTGAAAATTTCTCACCCCGGCACGGTGGCTCACGTCTGTAATCCTAGCATTTTGGGATGCCGAGGTGGGTGGATCACCAGAGGTCAGGAGTTCAAGACCAGACTGGCCATCATGGTGAAACCCCATCTTTAGGCCGGGCGCGGTGGCTCAAGCCTGTAATCCCAGCACTTTGGGAGGCCGAGGTGGGTGGATCACGAGGTCAAGAGATTGAGACCATCCTGGTCAACATGGTGAAACCCCGTCTCTACTAAAAATACAAAAAATTAGCCAGGCATGGTGGCACGTGCCTGTAGTCCCAGCTACCCGGGAGGCTGAGGCATGAGAAATGTTTGCGCCCAGGAGGTGAAGGCTGCAGTGAGCCAAGATTACAGCATTGTACTCCAGCCTGGGGGACAGAGTAAGACCCTGTCTCAAAAACATAAATTAAAATAAAAACAAAAAGCTTCAAGTTTCAGGGGAAGATGCTGCCAGTGGAAGGTTGGCCAGCACCATGGACATCAAATGTCAGATCTGCCCTCAACATCAATCAGGGATTTCCTTGGTTGGGGACCAGACTTCAGCAACTGGACTCCAGTGACAGAGGAGTATCCTGAGATGACCAGAACAGATGCTTTGAAACCACAGATCTCAGCCGAGCACCGTGGCTCACGCCTATAATCCCAGCACTCTGGGAGGCCAGGCCAGCCTGACCAACATGGTGAAACTCCGTGTCTACTAAAAATACAAAAAATTAGCCGAGTGTGGTGGCCTGCGCCTGTAGTCCCAGGACTCTGGGAGGCCAAGGCAGTGGATCACCCAAGGTCAGGAGTTCAAGACCAGCCAACATCGTGAAACCCTTTGTCTACTAAAAACACAAAAGAATTAACCAGGCATGGTAGCCGATGCCTATCATCCCAGCTACTCAGGAGGCTGATGCAGGAGAATTGCTTGAACCTGGAGGTGGGGGTTTCAGTGAGCTGAGATTGTGCCACTGCACTCCAGCCTAGGCAACAAGAGCAAAACTCTGTCTCAAAAAAATAAAAAGGAAAGAAAAGAGAAACTACAGGTCTCCTCACTGGAATTCAGATGCTAAGTGGGGCTAACTGACAAATACACAAACCAAAATCAAGACAAAATGAAACCAGCCTGGGGACTCTTACTGAGTGTGGGGCCATTGATTTGGACTCTGCCTGCAAGGACCGGGTCCAGGTGGAATTTCCTCTCTATCTGGGGGAAGGGGCCTCAGAAAGGGAGGTGGGCCTGACGCGGTCAGCAGATGCACAGACTCACTCCTGTCTCACGCTGAGCTAGAGCAGCAGGGCAGAGATCCCAGCTCTGCCGTTTGCTCACTGTGTAACCTTGGGCCAGCCTCCCCTTCCATCTGTAAAATGGGTATAACTGGTTTAAACCAAATCATCGCAGTGAAGCACCCAGCACAGGGCCAGGACATATAAGTTATCTAAACACGTTAAAAAGGAAACAGAAACATGAGGAAATGTTTTGTTGAGGAAATTCCCTCAACGTCAGAGAGGTCCCACGGCCTGCAGCAGGCGCCCTTGCTCTGGTCACCTGATACCTTTGCACTGGGCCTTTGGGGGCCATGGCGGGGCCAGGGCCAGGCCAGGCAGGTGGGCGCACAGTGTGCATCAGACAGATGGGGGCCCAGCCCTTGTGGAGCTCACGACAAGTACTGAAGACAGATGTTAATCAGATAATTTCACAGTCTCATTATCAGAGACTGTGATAATGCAGAGGCGGCTGTGAGGCCCAACGTCATGCCCCGCTGGGCTTGGGGTGGTCAGGAAAGGCTTCTCAGAGGAAGTGAGGGCCTGAGCTTTGATCTGATAGGCAAAAGGGACCAGCCAGGCTAGAGGGTGTGGGTGAGAGGTGGGACATGCCCAGCAGGGAAGACCACACGTGTGCTTACTCTCCATCTCCCCAGCAGTCACAAAGCACAAATAAGCCTGAAGCAACTGTCCTGGGAACCGCCTCCCAAACAGGCCTTCACACAACCAAGGTACCACCAGCAGCCGTGAGAAAGGACGAAGACAGAGCCGGTGAGGGCCCGAGGCCAGGGAGATAGTTTCGGGTGAACACGGAGCTTTCCTGGCACTCAGGATGGACTTGTCACATATCATAGTCAGGCACAGGCCAGAGGGGCCTCCCTCAGAGAAGCTACGGGGGACGGTGGCACTGGAGGCGAGGGCTGCAATGCTGAGAATTCTGCTAGTCACTGGTAGCCACAAGCCACTGAAAGGCACGAGGTGCTTGAAATAAAGCCACGTCTTCCTGGTGCAGTGCTCTATACTTCACACTCTCCACGGAGTTTCTCTGATCCTTCCTCCACCTACCCCTGTGCCTCCCAGAGTGTGTCGTGCACACGGGTGACATACTATTTGACTCCAGGCAGAGCAAGGACATACATTTTAATGTCATCATGTGGTCTTTATTTTTAGATTAATCTATTATGGTAAGTGAGAGATTCTGGTTTTCCATTTATAGGAGTGATCAAAAGTTCCTTTTAAAATACATTTATTTAAGTAATAAAATGAATCAATTTTAGGAAATGTGAAGTAAATAGAGCTAGTGGCAAGTACCCAGATATGGTAAAAATTCCAAGTGTTTTTTCTAGAATGACTGATGCTGGGGAAATGCTTCCAAATCCAAATGAGGTTTTTTTCTGTCAATCAAACCAGCACCTGGCCAGGGAAGAACAGCCAGTGGCACCACGTGCTCCCTGGAGTGGGACCAGCACCAGCATCCATTGCAGGCGCTTTAAGAGTCGGGCAAAGCCAGGGCTGCCCAGGCAGTCCCCATGGCTCCTGGCATCTGGCAGTGGGGCTGGCCATAGCCCCCGTATTCAAATCTCCTCTGCCCTTCTCAAGGAGTTGTCTTCAAACTGTGAGGTGAGGCCAGGTGTGGTGGCTCATGCCTGTAATCCTGGCACTTTGGGAGGCTGAGGCGGGTGGATCACGGGGTCAGGAGTTGGAGACCAGCCTGGTCAACACAGTTAAACCCCATCTCTACTAAAGATACAAAAAATTAGCCAGGCGTGGTGGCACACGCCTATAATCCTGGCTACTCAGGAGGCTGAGGCAGGATAATCACTTCAACCCAGGAGGCGGAGGTTTCAGTGAGCCGAGATCGCGCCATTGCACTCCAGCCCAGGTGACAGAGTGAGACTGTCTCAAAGAAAAAACAAAAGAAACTATGAGGTCACTGGTGAACATTTACAGTGCTCCAACTCAGGACCATGTCCACTGCGGCCAGAGGCTCCGGGGCCATCCTGCTAGAAGATTCCTTGGAAATGGAATGGGTTTTCCAAATATTACATGTCATCCTACACCTCCATGCTTCTGGGGAAAACTGTGCGCATGCTCCTCCCCCAGATACAACCCAACAGTACAAATGTTTCCCTCCCAGAATAGAGACTCTCGGTTCCTCCTGGGCCAGGACATTTGCGGATGTGGCCCGCGGAGACAGGACAGGAGGAACGTGGTCCCTCGGAGGAAGAGTTCTCATGCAGGAACAGCGTGGAGGTTCTGCAGAATAATGTGAGGCTGCGTCCAGGCAGAGCTCCAGGAAGCTGTCGGAGAGGCAGGCGCAGGCTGGGGCCAGGAAGCCAGGGCCGGCGGGGTGCGCAGCTGTCCGGAGCAGCGATGCCTGTCCGGGCCACCTTGTGGGTTCTGCATAGCAAAGTGTGCTCAGGACCCCAGGGGATTCCCAGATTTACTACTGGTGAAGGGCAATAATCACGCAAGGAGGAGCAATTATTGCCAAATCATTTAGGATTTAAAAAATCACTGGCAAGAAGATAGAGGTCAGGAGGTGCGCTGTCAGGGGAAATAAAAATACTCCACCTGCCAGGCCTGGCTTTACTTCCTTTCAGACACAACACGGTGGCGGCGGGGGGAGAGGGGGCGAGATGAAGAAAAAATGAAAGGTCAGATTCCCCAGAACCCAGATTCCAGAGAGTCGGAGGGTGGCGCCACAGTCCCAGAGGCAGGTTTCCCGGGTTGGGTTCCACATCAGTCATTCCTCCCTCGCCTGCGTGCCCTGGTCTCCTCTTCAATGTCCTAGGTGCCGAAGGGAAACTTCATCTAACAGGCAGCGATGCTTTGGACTGCAAACTTCCAGTGCCGACGAGCTTCCACAGTTCACAAATACTTTCCTATCCTGGGGCTTTGCCAGGAGGATTAGGGCGGGAAGAGCAGGGCTGGGTGGTGAAGGTGGAGTGAGCTCAGTGTCTCTATCTGTAGTCTCAGGGAGCACATATCCCCCCGGAAGATGCCTTGAGATGACGGCTCACCCTAGGACGAGCCCTGGACCCAGGCCCCAAAGCAACCCAGGCTCCCACAGAGACCTGGAGACAGTGCGACTCTGAGTGATTTCCACTGTGGCCTGACACCTTCACAAGGAACAAAACTAACAGCAAAACTCAAAGACCACTTTTTTAAAAAGCCAGAAATCATGATGTTGGTAAGTAGGACATTGGCAAATAAGCATCCCCGTATGCAGCAGGTGAGAAAGGTGAACACACACACCTTTCTGAAACAGAAATAAGCCACATGCATGACAGCAACACAACCACATCACCAGGATTTGCAGCAAATAATTGGAAATGTACAAGAGGATGTAAACACAAGATGTGTTCATCAGGGTTAGGCACAAGAGCGAAACTGGAAGCAGCCTCATGTCCATCAACAGGGAATGGTCAAGAACGTTATGGGAGTGTGAAGAGTGGAATACTATGCAGCCGTGAAAACTGCTTTGTTAAAGTGCTTTAATAAGCACAAAGAAAGTTGTCCCCTAAAAAAGAATAAGATTATGTTATTTGCAGCAACAGGGATGGAGCTGGAGGCCATTATCCTAAACGAACTAATGCAGGAACAGAAAACCAAAGGCCATGTGTTCTCATTTATAAGTGGGAGCTAAACACTGAATATACATGGACAGCGTATATACATGGACAGAATATACAAAGAGGGCAGCGACAGACACCAGCGTCTGCTGGAGGGTGGAGGGTGGGAAGAGGGAGAGCATTGAGAAACTGCCCCATCAGGTACTATACTTATTACCTGGGTGGTGAAATAATCCACACCCTAAACCCCCAAGACACACAATGTACCTATATCACAAACCTGCACATGTAGCCCTGAACCTAAAATATAAGTTAAAAAAACAATTGTTCCCCCATAGGATATTAAGGGGAAAACTCAAATTTCAAATAGCAGATACAAGATTATCCCAATTGTGTGTTAAAAATGTATATATAGACACAAAAAATTGGCAAGATGAAGCATGATTTGTGTTATTCTAGGCTGGTGGAATGACGAGTGGCTTTTTCCTTGTACTTGTCTGAATTTTTCCTAGCTCCTTTAATGAGCGTGAGTTGCTTCATAATCAGATTTTTTAAATACTTGTGTTTTGAGAAGAAAATAAAATCTACTGAAAAAAAAAAAAAAAAGGTTCCAGGGAAGGAACAGCCTGAAGGAAAACTAGTCCATGAGATCTCATAGCACCTTATGACTAGGACACACCACAAAGATGATGCCAGGGCCTGGAAGTTCCTGCAACTCCCATCAGTTTCAGACCCACAGCTGCGGGGCTAGGTGACAGGTGCCAGGCATCAGTGGGTGGACAGAGTTTCCAATTCAAATCAGGACTGCAGGAGGGCTGACCCCCTCCTGGGCCCACTCTTTCAGGGCAGGAAGTGGGCACCGCCCAGCAGGCCACCCTGCTCCCAGTCAGGAGCTAAGCAGGGTCATCCCCACACTGACATCCAAAGAAAATGCCCATGGCCAGGAGACGGGGCTCAGCCAACAGAGTTCCCGGGGAGGCCTCAATGGGGGAGGGAGGCCGCAGCAGAAAGAACTGGCCTGGAGTGGCCCCCATGTGGACGGACATGCACTTCCCACCCACCAGCCTCCCTGCTAGGGGTACAGACTGTCCCCAGACCCTATAGTTAGGACTGATGCCCTGAGAACCAGGGAACAAAACAGTAGGGCAACATCCAGCTTTTATGGTCAGGCTTCTGGATAAGCTTGCAAACGTCACCCTCATTTTTCACAGGAGGTCCTGAGGGCGCGAGCCATGAGGATCACGGCAGCCTCTGCCTACCCTCCTCCCCTGAAATCCTGCCTCACTTGATTTTCTACAGTTTGTATTCTGCCAACAATATGTATTGCGAAATTTTTCAAAATAGAAAATGATACCACATTCCTAAATGTGTCTTTCAAACTTCATTTACAGAACCTCAGACGCTCTGCTGCACCGCTGGCCCTCCCTGAGAGCCGGACCATGACAAAGAGCACTGGGCGGGACTGGAAGACGAGGATCTGCAGCCCGGCCTCACTCCTCATTGGCAAGATAACCTTGGTTCAGACCTGGACTTCTCATGACCATTCTCAATGCTGCGGCTCTCCCCAGGGCACATCTGGCAATGTCTAGAGACAATGTTGGTTTCACAGCTTGGGAAGGGGTGGTCCCATGTGGTGGGTGGGTGCTGGGATGCTGGTTGGCACCCTACAACACACAGGACATCCCCTCGCCACAGAATCACCCAGCCCAAAAACGTCAAGTGTCGAGGTTGAGAAATCCTGGGGTTTTTTCGGTTGTTTTTTTGAGACAGGGTCTTACTCTTTTGTCCAGGCTGGAGTACAGTGGTGCCATCTCAGCTCACTGCCACCCCCACCTCCCAGCGATTCGCATGCCTCAGCTTCCCCAGCAGCTGGGACTACAGCGGGTGCCAGCCACCACGCCCGGCTGATTTTGTATTTTTTGTAGAGACAGGGTTTCACCGTGTTACCCGGGCTGGTCTCTAACTCCTGGGCTCAAGTGATCCACCTGCCTCAGCATCCCAAAGTGTTGGGATTACAGGTATGAGCTACCGTGCCCAGCCTGAGAAATCCTGTCTTAACCTCATGGTGGGAATGTAAGCACCTATGGCCTGGTATCTGAGGTCCTCCATCTCTAAGCCTCAGGCTCCTCACCTGTGAAACGAACCCCTGCAGACCAGGCTCCTTGGCTGCCATATATAACTAAGCACTCTGGTTTGAACAGTCTCAGTCTCCACTAAGCCTGCACAATGTGCAACCCACAGAACTTCTTAAGATGATGGAAAACTACCAAAACCTTCACAGCACTTGGGCGTTCGTATGAAGTTATAAAACCATCCACCGATTCAGAAGCTTAAATGGTGAGAATTAGATATTTCTAAAAGTAACCTTTAAGGTATGTTATTCTTTGCCTTATTACTGAATCCTAGAAAGGGCCAGGTTGCCTCTAAGAGGTTTGCATAGCGTAATACCAGCAATCTGTGATTTCTAGGCTACTGAGGAAAGGTTAAAATGAAAATTGGATTTGGGGAGTTCTATCTATTCCAAGTGCAGACTGAAAACTCAGCAGCAAGAAGCAGGTCAGGGTGTCGGGAAGCAGCAGTGATCAAGGGAAATGACGGGTGATAACTTTATTGATTAAAGCAGCTTGAAAAATTTAAGGTTTGCCACAGCCTGGCAATTCAGCAGCAAGAGAGCTCCTCGCAGGCATTTTTCATTAAAAATAAAAAAGCCAGGAACAGAGAATTATTACCCTGTGCATAAGACACAGTTCATCTGAAATGGCCTTATCTTAGCAGCCATGGTGACCCATCAGGAATCCACAGCCCCCCTCCCTTCCAGATGCACCACCCCAGCATCCACAAACAACAAACCCAGATTCACCAGACCCCCATGAGGGCTCTACTTTGTGGGGGTGGGGTGAGCTGAATCTCATTCAAAACGTGAAGGATGCTGACTGTGAAACTGAAAATGCCAAAAAGGAAAAGGCAGGGAGATCACCCAAGGTCAGACCACCCAAATATCATCAACAAAGCATCTGGATAGCCAGTTCCTTCCGCTTTTCTTTTGTTCTTTTTTTTTTTTTGATACAGGGTCTTGCTCTGTTGCCCAGGCTGAAGAGCAATGGTGCAATCTCAGCTCACTGCAACCTCAAACTCCTGGGCTAAAGCGATCTGCCCACCTCAGCACCCCCAAGTAGCTGGGATCACAGACAAATGCCACCACATCCGGCTATTTTGCATTTTTTGTAGAGATGGGATTTTGTCGTGTTGCCCAGGCTGGTCTCAAACTTCCAGGATCAAGTGATCTGCCCACCTCGACCTCCCTAAGAGTGGGATTACAGGCGTGAGTCACTGTGCCCAGCCAGGTCTTATTTTCCAGGCAGTGGCAGGGTTTTGTTTTTCTTTCCGTTTTGGGTTGGGGGAAGGGTGCTGTTTGAGATGGTTGTGATCATATCACTTATATTATTTTTTGAGATGGAGTCTCTGTCACCCAGGCTGGAATGAAGCGGTGTGATCTCAGCTCACTGTAATCTCCGCCTCCCGGTTTCAAGTGATTCTCCTGTCTCAGCCTCCTGAGTAGCTGGGATTACAGGCGCCTGCCACCACACCCAGCTAATTTTTGTATTTTTAGTAGAGATGGGGTTTTGCCATGTTGGCTAGGCAGGTCTCAAACACCTGACCTCAGGTGATCTGCCCTCCTTGGCCTCCCAAAATGCTGGGATTACAGGTGTGATCCCACCACACCTGGCCTAGTTATATAATTTTAAATACTGATTTTTAAACTCAGATTACAGCATTAGCCTTTCTCTCTATATATAAATTATTTTTGAGAATTTATTGTCTCTTAAATTCATCCTATGAGTGGAATACAAATATATACATAGTTGCTTATTTTTAAAATGAAAAGATAAGCTATAATATTTATAAAAATGGCTACCTACAAGAGACAGGTAAAAACAAAATAAAAGGAAAAGAACAGAAGTTAGACTTTCTTTTTTTTTTTTTCCCTGAGACAGAGTCTTGCTCTGTCACCAGGCTGGAGTGCAGTGGCATGATCTTGACTTATGACAACCTTCGCCTCCCAGGTTCAAGCGATTCTCTTGCCTCAGCCCCCCGAGTAGCTGGGACTACAGGCACCTGCCACCACACCCGAATAATTTTTTTTTATGTTTTTAGTAGAGACAGGGTTTCACTGTGTTAGCCAGGATGGTCTCGATCTCCTGACCTCGTGATCTGCCCACCTCAGCCTCCTGCAGTGTTTGGATTACAGGCGTGAGCCAACATGCCCGGCCAGAAGGTAGACTTTCTTGACTATGCCTTGCTTTGTGGTTTTGATTTCAGAATCATATAAATATTTTACGTAACTACAAAACAAATGTAAATGTTAGACCAATTCCTTAAATATTAAAATGAAAATAAATTCAAAGAGCGTCCACTTGGGGAAATACCACCCACAGAAAAGAATGATTCCTAGCAGCTTTAAATACAGTATTTTGGTACTAAACCTCTAGAGCAGGATCTCCAATCTTTTGACTTCCCTGGGCCATATTAGAAGAAGAAATGTGTTGGGCCACACATAAAAGATGCTAATGATAGCTGATGAGCTTTAAAAAAAATCGCCAAAAAATATTGAAATTTCAGAAAGTTTATGAATTTGTGGTGGGCTGCATTCAAAGCCATCCTGGGCTGCAGGTGACCCAGGAGCCACAGGTTGGACGAGCTTGCTCTGGAAGAATATGCTGTAAATTACAGGAAGAAAAGAACTGCCAAAAAAAAAAAAAGAAATCTTAACCAGTACCAGCCATCAGTTTTATTTATTATTATTTCTTGAGACAGAGTTTCACTCAATTGCCCACGCTGGAGTGAAGTGGTACAATCTCAGCTCACTGCAACCTCCACCTCCCAGGTGCCAGTGGGTCTCCTGCCTCAGCCTCCAGAGCAGCTGGGATTACAGGCATGCGCTACCAAGCCTGGCTAATTTTTTAAATATTTGCAGTAGAGACAGGGTTTTGCTATGTTGGCCAGGCTGGTCTTGAACTCCTGGCCTCAGGTGATCCGCCTGCCTTGACCTCTCAAAGTGCTGGGATTACAGGCACGAGCCACCATGCACAGCCCAGTAATCAGTTTTACTACATTCAGTATTTAGTCATCACATTACTGAGTGTCACAGCACAGGAATCTGGTGGAATGACCACAGTGCTGTGCTGCACTGGGTGGGGACAGACTGGCGGTGTCAAGCTTCTTCCACACAGCATAACATTCTGGACACTCATGACTTGTGTAGGTACTAGAGACTAAAGCAAATGGCTGATGATGTTGGTCTTCCTGAGAACCAGGATTTTTGACATGTTAAATGAAAATACAAGATTGGCAAAATGAAATAAAAACCCAAGGCCTAAATCTCAATCAGAAATTTCAGTATGAACTCAAGATGTGCTTCATGTTTAAATACATTTTTCCTCAAGTCTTATCAACTGAAAGGGCCTAATGATGACTGAACTAGTAGCAATGAGAATCATCACTATCAATGATGGCTTCTAAAGAGTATTTTCTACTAAAAGTTAAGCATGGCTCCCTATTAGGATGGTGAATTTCAGGCCTAGGGCAGGAAATGCATGAGACAGGTCTGGAACATTCTGTTATAACAGAGAGTAAAGAACGGGACCACTGGGGTCAGGTCAAAAGGATCCAAACGCCAACTCAAGAAAGCTCCCATTAGTCAGACATGAAATAACTAGCACATCAGTAACACAATATTTGCACGGGAGCTAACACATCAAACGTTTTTTAATCTACTGATGTAGAACGATAGGTGTATTTTAAAATCTCATTTGTCACTTTGGGAGGATGCTGGAGAATCAACTCATTTTTAAATAAAGGGAAAGGAACAAGAAATTATCTAGCATTTCCAATATGAACTTCAGGGTATCAAAGAGTTGATGAAGAGCCTTCCTGTGTAGAAGTAATCCAGGGAATAAAGGAAGGAGGAAAGACAGCAACCAGATATCACCATTTCGCAACCGTGAATGAATTAATGGAATCAGGCCCTGGTCATTAACAGCTGCTAACCCCACAAAAGGAGATAACAGGACATTCTGCACCTTCTGATAGAGGAAAATAACATCACCTGTCGAGTAGTCTTGTGAAAAAGAAACAACCTGACTTTGATCAAGCTTCTAAATCTAACTACCAAAAGAAGAAACAGAGAGAACAGAGGAGCATGTCAGAAGCCACCACTAAGATGCAATCAACAAAATCCAGACCATGGGAAACCTGACAGGACAAACCACCCAGTTTCCTTCTTCAAAAAGGTGCAAGAAAAACAAAAGGCGGAGGAGAAGTGAGAGGATCAGGGGATCAGTAGACGAA
The DNA here is from genome assembly GCA_004027835.1 of Alouatta palliata. NCBI lineage: Eukaryota > Metazoa > Chordata > Mammalia > Primates > Atelidae > Alouatta > Alouatta palliata. The sequence continues at coordinate 454 of PVKV010004365.1, read as the reverse complement.
AAGACACTTAAGAATTACACTGACCAATCACAATGCAAGGACTTTCTGTGGATCCTGATTCAAACACATTGTAAATGGCATATAACATTTACCAGATAAGCAGGGAAACGTGAACGATGATTGAATATTTAATGTTATTGAGGAATTATTGTTTATTTTATTTAGTAATAATACTAAATAACAGTATTATCTATGCCTTTAAAAAGAATCTTTCAGACATATGAAGAAATATTTAAAGATGAAAAAATATGGGCTGGGTGCAGTGGCTAATGCCAGTAATCCAAGCATTTTAGAATCCAAGGCCAAGGCAGGCAGATCATCTGAGATCAGGAGTTCAAAACCAGCCTGACCAACATGGTGAAACCCCATCTCTACTAAAAATACAAAATTAGCCAGGCGTGGTGGTTCATGCCTGTAATCCCAGCTACTTGGGAGGCTGAGGCAGGAGAATCAC